>MU226203.1:1822535-1834388 GCA_018584345.1 Thuja plicata
AAAGATCTAGCTAAGACTAATATACGAGAATGTGCAAATCAACTTGAAGGGGGAGTGAAAAGGACATGAGAAGGTTGTAGATAAATTAACCAAAACAAAAATAGTGCAGAGGATGGAATATATATATATATATAATTTTGATAGAGGAATCTAGCTTATAAGAATTTTATCTAGAAGTTGAAATTAATTAAATGTAAGGCAAATAAGAAAGAATGCAAAATAGTTAGCCTTGGATCAATTAACTAAAACCAAAATAGTATATAGTATTGAAGAAAAGACAACTTCATTTTATTTTGAAAGTGCCAAAGAATAGTGATATAGGATTACTTGTCTTGATCCATATCAACTTCTTGATGGTCAAAAATTAAGATTAAAACCGATTTAAGTACAATGGGGACATGAGGTATTCCCCTAAGTGTGATGCTATCATGATGCCAAAAATGGCTATTTGAGAGAGAAGAAGGGGATTGTCTTAAATTGATACAAAGAAGGGGACTTCTTCTTTCAAGACAAGAAAGGAACTTTCCTTTCTACTATTGAAAAACATTGGTTGAAGGTGACTAAGATGAGAAAGTGCCAAATTCCATTGCATTTGCAGATATGATGCTTCAAAGAAGACATTTCTAATATAATCATTCCTATGACCTTAATACTTTTGGATATTAGACATGACAACTTATTAAAATCTTTATGATGCTTCAAAGAAGACATATAGAAGTACTATGAGAAACATTCTTCTATGGTCTTCTATTTCTAATTAAAATTAAAAAAAAATTTAAGTTGCTGAGTTTTTGCCTTGTTATTTTTTGAGCCTCTGCAAGAAATTGTCGGAGTCCGAATATTTCAATTATGATCTATTCCATTAAATTGCTCAGATGACACATCATAAGTTAAAGATAAATATTATAAACAACTTGTGGACAACACATTACATGACTTCATTTTAGGGACTACAAAAAGCTCAAGGCTATCATTAAGTGTCTATTGAAGTAAAGTTGAAAACATGCAAGAGATAATGTGGACTTATGAGTTATTGAAAGAGCTTGGTTGTTTACATGAGCAATCATCTATTCTTTATGGATGATCGAGTTTTCATTCAAACCACTCACAATCCTATCATCACTGCTAAAAACATAGCACACAAAGTTTATCGCTACATCAAACAACACAATTAAAGGTGATGTTATTAAAATGATTTGTTATTATCTGGTTGGTGTGACCCAAATTAGATTGTAAAAATTTTAAACAAAGAATCTACAAATTGTTACTCTGAGCAATTAAGAAAGGTAGATCTTTTACCTTGCACAACTAAATATTCTAATCTTATATTTTTTTAACAAGAACATTTTCAAGATCACAAGCAAGCAACACAACAGTCATGTCACTTATGGTTGTAATATACAATTTTAAATATGAAGAAAATGAAAGTTATACCAACAATTTGAATTATGTAGAAAACTATTGTCCTCAAATGTAATAAAAAAGTATGACAACTTTCTTCACTTCAACAGATTAAATAACAATTTTTTAGTGATATGGTTCATGATAGAAACAACAATGCATTTTTGTTACTACCAGAATCTGAAACATTCACCTTTGAAGTTGTAGATGAACTAGTGAAAAATATTGCAACAATAACTAGAATTCTTGAACAACTAGGAAACTTTGAAAATGAAGAGCATGTTGATGATTTGATCATATTTAATGCATTGTACCAGCCAACGAGTTCCTCTGAATTTCTCTAAGTCAAGGATAATCATCTTTTTGAATTCTATGATCCAAGTCTGTCTCTTTCTTCTTCTTATAAGGAACAAGCTAAACTTTCTCTTGTAAGTCCCTCTGAAGAGATGAGAATTAGTGACAAATTTGAGATAGAAATTGATGAGAAAAAGAGGGAAGATCAATTGAACATTAAATTGGATTATCATGAACAAGAAGAAGATGACTATCCTTATATTTCTGATATTCCAAGTTGGTGCTTGGGTTCCTCCAATGATAATAGTTTTCCTCCATTGCAAACTACAAAGAAGTTGAGACTGTGGGGTTATGTTCACTTAAAGATGATAAAATAGTTGAATTAATTACAACCTAGTATACCAAGGCTATTTTAATTGGTAGTGATCTTTTTTTTGCTAGAGTCCATGGCATTGGTGACAGTCCTAAATTTTCTTTGACCAGAGTTGATGTGAACCCAGACTTGCATCTGATATGATTGTGTGATACAATTTCCAATTGTAGTTAGTATGATTTCATTCAAGATTTTAATTTTTTAAAGAAATGTATGAAGGAGTGGCTAGTGACATGCAAGATTATGTACGAGAAGCCATCAAAGTATTTGATGAAAAATGGTTGATTGTGTTAGTAATAACTGAGAGGGGGGGGGGGGGGGGGAATCNGGTGAATCAGTGGCCTCAAAAATTAATCCTTAAATCAACCATTTAAACTTATAACCACAAATTATGTCTCAAGTTATCTTCTATCCTACAAGATGAATGCCTTGAAAAACTTTAATCAATTTACTACTTGTCAGATTACTTTGTTAACCCTTCTTTTGTATGTTTACCGATAAGCAGTCATCTATTTACTAAAACATAGTAAATATGTAGAGTATACCGATCAATCCAGAATTAACTATGTACGATAAAAAATAGTAAAGAAATGAATCATACACACATAACACATGGATTTTTAACGTGGAAACCCTATTAAGGGAAAAACCACTGGGACCGGTACCCCAATTTTTCACTCTTCTGAAGTGAGCTCTGTTAGGAGCCAACCCTGTTAAAGGTTACAAACACATTGTTAGGTGTGACTTTGTTAAAGGATTTAGAAATAGTTTTTCAACTAGTATCTGGCATCTAATGCTACCATCCTTGATCAAACACTCAATTGGCCTGTCAATAGGTATCAGGCATATCCAATGCTACTTTTGTGATCAAAATTTTTGATACTTCTTGGGATGTATCTCAATTGAAAAAGACTTTTAAGTCCTACTCAGTTAAGAGGATTATATGCTTCAATGGTTAAACTAAAACACTAATGATATGTTCATACATACAACTCAATTGCAGATTTTAAGATTTATTATAGGTCCATTACTTCACTGATCAATATAATCAAACATATACCTTTGCTCCACACTTGTTCTACTCTGTGATGCTTGTCTCACTATTCATTGGTGTCTATAGAATCTAGCTATTCCTTTAGCTTGTTGACCAGGACTGAATGAAGACTTTATTCTCCTTCATATTTTCTTTAGCATCTTTCCTCTTCTCTTTTTCTTCTTCACCTAATCCCCCCATTCGTAATGAATTGGGTTTGTCTCTATATAGACATGATTTCCCCTTTTCTTGGATTTCTTGATTCTTGGTGTGTTTCACAATTCTCGCTAATAGATTTAAAGAAAACTCCAGTTTTATCTCAAAGAGATCTTCTTACCAATTGGACAAATCAGCTTTAAATCATTTACTTATCTTTGACTTTATTTGGATGATTAAAACAATGATAAGTATGTTTTAGCTTCTTGACAGCTAAGCATTTTGTCATTTTCTGAACTCTTTGTTCTGTCGGTCAACAGTTTAGTTAGTCATCGGTGATAACTGACTGTTCCGTCAGTGTGACTTCAGTTTTCATCAGGATCTCTGTCCTTTGTTTTCTCCGTCGAGAAACACTGAAATTCTATCCATTGGGTTACATTGTGTTTTGCTTGTCGGGCAACACTATAACTCTGTCTGTCATTAATGTTGTGCATTAGCTTGTCGGGTAACACTGTAACTCTTTTCTTTTACTATGACCGTCGGTGTGCACTCCATCTGTGTATACAGTCACTTAGTGAATACTTGACTTGTATGCATTACTGATAACATAGCCTTGATTCATCGGTTCTTTGAAGTCTTTGGCAGTATTTCCACGACCATACAGATTATATCAAGTTGACATCAATGATAATACAATACATTATGTGATTTAATGCCTTGCATGATCATCAACTTAACATATTCAAACATTCAATCAATTACATGTCATCAATATCTCCCTTTGGCATTGATGGAAACATACTACATTATCATACTATACTATTACTAATACAATATGAAATATACAATTTCATCAAGCTTTTCTAATGTAACACATAGAAATGTCTGGCTATTAGTAAGCTCAAATAGCTTTGATTTGATTCTTGCAGCTTTCACTTTGTCTTCAATCCCTTCACTAGATAGATGTAGAATCTTTCTTTCTCTAATGTGATGTGTTCTCCTTCTATGTCAAACTCTCTTCCTTTGACTGTTCTTTTCTTTTGATGTTTTCTCTCCCTTTCTATTTGCTCTCCCTTTCTGATTACTTCTTAACCTTTTGGATACTTAGATGGATATGATCTCTCCCTGAGTTGATAATGGATATAATCTCTATATGATAATGAGATATCTCTCTCCCTTTGACATCAATGCCAAACATCTTTTTCAAACAAATATTTGATAGTGATGCCAAATGGATCCTTTCTATCCATAATATATTCCTTGAATTTCCCATTCCATCGATAACAACTTTGGTGCTTGGTGTAGATATATACCTTTTTGTGTATAGATTTATCTTTGAAGTCCATCTCTCTGCTTGCATCAACATGAATGATATTCTGATAATATGTGGGTTGATACAACATTCTAGTCATCTTATTGACCAGTAGACAAGGGTTTGACCCCTAGTCTCTTTCAAGTATTCGAATGTATCCTTGGGTAGTGGCTTGGTGAAGATATCAACCAATTGTTCCTTTGATTGTACATACTCAAGTATCACCTCCTTTTCCTAAACTTGTTCTCTTAAATAATGATACTTGATGGCAATATTCTTTGTTTTAGCATGCATGAATGAATTCTTGGAAATATTTATTGCACTTGTATTATCACAATAGATAATTACTAGTTCTAAAATTTTCATATGCATACCTTCCTGTAACTATTTGATCCATGCAATATTTGAGTAGTTTTCAATAGTAGCAACATACTCTACCTTTGCAGTAGATTGAGAGATGCATCCTTGCTTCTTACTGATCCATGTGACAAGTCTGTCACCCATAAAGAATGCTCCTCCAGTTGTGCTCTTTCGGTCATCAAGATTTCCAGCCCAATCAATGTCGGTAAAAACCTTAAGTTCAAATTTGCCTTCTCTTCTATACCATAAGCCATATTCCTCGGTATTCTTCAGATATCTTAGGATTCTTTTCATAGTAGCTATATGTGATTCTCTGGGATTAGCAGAAAATCTAGCAACTATTCCTATTGCATGTGCACTATTTGATCTAGCATGTACAACATACATGAGTTTTCCAATCATTAATCTGTACAAAGTCTAATTTACCTCTGATGACTTGTCTTCCTTTGTCAGTTTAAATCTAGTTGCCACTGGTGTTCCAACTGGTTTGAACTCTTACATATTGAATATTTTTAGTACTTCTTTGATGTACTTGGATTGTGTAATGAAAATACCTTCATCTTGTTGCATGATCTACAGACCAAGAAAGAAATTGATCTCTCCAAACATAGACATATCAAATTATTTTCTCATTTCATTTTAAAATTATTTGCATAGCATATCATTTCCTCCAAATATAATTTCATCAACAAATATCTCAGCAATCAAAATGTTAGCATCAGTATCTTCCTTCAAATAAAGATTATTGTTTTCACTAGTCCTTACAAATCCAATACTTATAAGATAGGAATGAAGTCTTTCATACCAGGCTTAGGGTTCTTGTTTCAATCTATACAGGTCTTTTTTTAGTCTACATACCATGTCCCTTTTGTCTGGATCAACAAATCCTTCTGGTTGTTCAATGTATACCTCTTCTTCAAGTATTCCATTTAGGAATGTAGACTTGATGTCCATTTGATATACCTTGAATCCTTTACATGCAGCATAAGGAAGTAATATTATCACTCCTTCTAGCCTAGCAATAGGTGCAAAGGTCTCTGCATAGTCAATTCCTTCTTCTTGTGCATACCCCTTGCATACTAGTCTTGCTTTATTTCTTGTGACTTCTCCATTCTCATTCAGCTTATTCCTGAATATCCATTTTGTACTGATGAAATTCTTGTCATCTGGTCTTGGTAGGAGTGTCCATGTCTTGTTTTTCTCTATCTGCTCAATTTCTTCATTCATAGCACTTATCCATTCATCATTATCTAGTGCAACATTGACAGATTTGGGCTCATAATCACAAATAAGACATCTTGTATTTAGAGACTTACTTCTAGTTCTCATACCAGCCTTCTTGTCTCCAATGATCTAGTTCTGTGGATGGTTCCTTCTGACATATCTTGCAAGTATAGGTTAAACTCTTTGTCTATTAGCTTGATCATCAATTTATTCATCATTCTGTTCTCCATCACTTTGTGCATCATCTTGAGAAATATTCTAATCATCGGTATTTGTAGCCTGATGCTCAGGTGTAATGATCTGTTGCTCAGGAGCTCTACATTGTTGGTCGGGTAGAGTGCCAAGTTCCTCATTGTAAGCAAACCTATTGTAGTCCTCTATTTCTTTAGTGCTTTCCTTTTCATTCTTCTCTGCAAATTCATCTATCTTTAGATTTGCACTTTCAACAATTTTATTAGAGGCTTTATTTAGACATTTATAAGCCTTGCTCTTGCTAGAATACCCTAGTAATATTCCTTCATCACTCTTGGAGTCAAGTTTTCCATTTATATCATCTTTTAAGATATAACATTGACTGCCAAAAATTTTGAAATAACTTACATTGGGTGTGTATACATACCATAGCTCATAAGGTGTCTTTTTGGTGTCTTTCTTCAATTGTACTTTGTTTAATGTATAAATAAAAGTACTGAAAGCTTCTCTCCAAAAGATTTGGGTGATCCCTTTCTCTATCATCAGTGTCCTTGCACAATCAGCTATGGATCTATTCCTTCTTTCAACAATTCCATTTTGCTGTGGTGTTCTCGGTGTAGAGACCTATCTTCTGATTCCATGCTCATTACAAAAGTTAGTGAATTCATCTAAAATAAATTCCCCTCCTCTATCTAATCTTAAGCATTTTAATTCCTTACCACTTTTCTTCTCAACCATTGCCTTATACCATTTAAACATCTTAAATGCTTCAGATTTATCTTTTAGAAACATAACTGTCATCATTCTAGAGTAATCATCAACAAAGAGAATAAAATATTCATAGGTCCACATAAATTAGTATGGAATAATTCTAGAATTGCATCAGATGTATGGATTTTTCTTTTAAAACTAGACTTTGTCATTTTACCTTTTTGACAATTCTTACACATGATGTTGTCGGGCTTGGTCATCGTCGGTAAGCCTCTGACATTTCTCTTTTTGCTAATCTTTATCATGTTGTCAAAGTTCACGTGACACAATCTTTTGTGCCAGAACCATATGTCTTCATTTGTAGCAATCAAACAAGTGGTGTCAGTACCATTCAGATAGAATAAGTTACCTTTTGTCTTCTCGCCGGTACCAATCAGATTTCCTGATTTATTGAAGATCTTTGCCTTCTTATTTTCAAATGCTACTTTATGACCTGAATTATTCAACTGAGAAACACTCAACAGATTATAATTCAATCCATTTACCCAATAAGAATTTTCACATTTTATCTGGTTATTCAACATTATGGTTCCTCTACCTTCAACTGGAAAAGGTGTGTCATTACCCATTCTTATTGAACCATCTTTATAGTGTTCAAAAGTCTCAAAATTTTTCTTATCACCAGTCATGTGATGAGTGCAGCCACTATCTATGATCCAAACATCATTTTTACTAACTTTAGATATGAGAGCTATTTCTGCATACCTTTCTTCATTATCATCTGAATCATCTTTTACTTCTACAAACACTATCTTGATGTCTTCATCAGATTCAGTGTTAGTGTCTTCATCTTTACATTTTTCTTAGTAACTGGCCTTCTTTCCTTTGTCCTTGTAGTCTCGGGTATCTCTTCTTTCTGATTGTCGATAACTTTTGTAATCACCACTATCAGATTTCTTTTCAAATGATTTATCATTTCTTTTGTCATCTTTTCTTCTGTTAGTACATCTTGCAGCAAAGTGTCCAATCTCTTTGCAATTAAAACAAACAAGTGGTAATTTACCTTTTTCCTCTCTGCATTCTTCTAGCCATAAGTGCTTCAATTTCATCAAGATCATCTTCTTTACTTTCACTATCACTATCTCTTCTCATAGTGTTTTTATGACTTGATTTCCTTATTCTCATAGAAGTTTTGAATGTAGACTCTATATTTGGTAAGACACTATTATCAAAATTGTTCATCTCAAATGAAATCAGTCTTCCAATCAAAATTTCTAGAGTAACATTGCTATTTTCTACTGCTATAATTTCTTGAATGGTAGATACTCTAATAGCATAAGTAGGCAGTAAGGTTCTTAGAATTTTACTTACCATTGTATCTTCTTCTAGTACACCTCCAATTCCTCAGATAGCATTGACTACCTCTTTAATTCTTGTGTTGTACTGAGTGATGTTTTCACCTTCTTTCATTTTGAGATCATCAAACTTTCCTCTAAGGCTTTCTGCCTTGGCTCTCAAAACATTCTTGTCACCACCATGTACAAGCTTCAATTTGTCCCACATCTGCTTTGCAATTTTGCAGGTTTTGACATCTTCAAATTCAGCATCAGAGAGTGAGGAAGCAAGCTCTATCATCATGAAATTGTGCCCGTTCTTCTCTCTCAATTTTTCAACTGTTGGTGCTCCTGTGGGCAACACATATTCAACATCTAAGTATTGAGTAACATCATTACCAATACCTGATAAGTGGAGTCTTATTCTGCTCTGTCGTGAAGAAAAATTATCTTTTTTCAACTTGGCACATCTTGTCTGTTCATCTTGTGATCTTTGACTTAGGTCTTGAAACCTTCCTTCTAAGCACACAAGCTCTGATACCAATTTTTAGTAATAACTAAGAGGGTGGGGGGGGGGGGGGGAATCAATGGCCTAAAAAATTAATCCTTAAATCAACCCNGGTGAATCAATGGCCTAAAAAATTAATCCTTAAATCAACCCTTTAAACTTATAACCACAAATTATGTCTTAATTTATCTTCTGTCCTACAAGATGAATCCCTTGAAAAACTTTAAACAATTTACTACTTGTCAGATTGCTTTGTTAACCCTTCTTTTGTATGTTTACCGATAAGCAGTCATCTATTTATTGAAACCTAGTAAATATGCAGAGTATACCGATCAATCCAGAATTAACTATGTAAGATACAAAACAGTAAATTAATGAATCAAACACACATAACACATGGATTTTTAATGTGGAAACCCTGTTAAGGGAAAAACCACTGGGACCGGTACCCAAATTTTCACTCTTCTGAAGTGAGCTCTGTTAGGAGCCAACCCTGTTAAAGGTTACAAACACACTGTTACGTGTGACCTTGTTAGAGGATTTAGAAATAGTTTGTCAACTAGTATCTGGCATCTAATGCTACCATCCTTGATCAAACACTCACTTGGCCTGTCAATAGGTATTGGGCATATCCAATGCTACTTTTATGATCAAACTTTTTGATACTCCTTGGAATGTATCTCAATTGAAAAAGACTTTTAAGTCCTGCTCGGTTAAGAGGCTTATATGCTTCAATGGTTAAATTGAAACACTAATGATCTCTTCATACATAAAATTCAATTGCAAATTTTTAGATATATTTTAGGTCCATTATTTCACTGATCAATATAATCAAACATATACCTTTGCTCGACACTTGTTCTGCTCTGTGATTCTTGTCTCACTGTTCATCGGTGTCTACAAAATATAGCTCTTCCTTTAGCTTGTTGATCAGGACTGAATGAAGACTTTCTTCTCCTTTAGATTTTCTTTAGCATCTTTCCTCTTCTCTTTTTCTTCTTTACCTAATCCCCCCATTTGTAATGAATTGGGTTTGTCTCTATATAGAAATTATTTCCCCTTTTCTTGGCTTTCTTGATTCTTGGCGTGTTTCATAATTCTTTCTAATAGATTTAAAGCAAACTCCAGTTTTATCTCAAAGAGATGTTATTGCCAACTGGACAAATCAACTTTAAATCAGTTACTTATCTCCAGCTTTATCTGAATGATTAAAACAATGATAAGTATCCATTTTATCTTCTTGACAGCTAAGCATATTTTTTTTCTGAACTCTTTGTTCTTTCGGTCAACACTTCAGTTAGTCATCAGTGATAACTAACTGTTCCGTCGGTGTGAATTCAATTTTCATCGGGATCTCAGTCCTTTGTTTTCTCCGTCGGGCAACATTGAAAATCTGTCCGTTGGGTTACATTGTGTTTTTCTCATCGGGAAACATTGTAACTTTGCTCGTCGGTAATGTTGTACATTAGCTCGTCAGGTAACACTATGACTATGCTCTTTTATTCTGACCATCAGTGTGCACTCCGTCAGTGTATACAGTCACTTAGTGAATACTTGACTTGTATGCATTACTGATAACATAGCCTTGATTCATCGGTTCTTTGAAGTCTTTGGAAGTATTTCCATGACCATATAGATTATATCAAGTTGACATCAATGACAATAGAATATATTAACTGATTTAATGCCTTGCATGATCATCAACTTAACATCTTAAAACATTCAATCAGTTACATGTCATCAGATTGGTCATGAATTTCTAAACATATTTTTCTTCTACAAATTGAGTCTTCTTTGAGTTTACATGCTATACTCAAGTCAACAAGAGCCATATGAGGATGGATCATTTTGTTGTGGTGGATCTAACTTCTACCATTTTTTCAATGACTTTGCATGGGTATTTTTGGGTATCTGGAGGTTGGGTTTTCTTTCCTTATACATATTTAAGAAAATTTGGTTGTGCCTAGTTCCCATTTTTGTCTTTTTTATTTTTCCCCCCCGTCTCCTTGCGATTTTTCAGGCTATGTAATCTTTACCCTACTATGCTCTTTGACTTTGTAGCCCAATGGGTCATTGACTCCTCATTTTGTCCTTCATAATCCCCGACAATGTTTGAAAACCACCCAAAAATCCTAAAATTAAGTCTAAAAAAAAAGGTGAAATTAGAGTTTAAGAAGCTCCACCTTTGGTTTTTGTAGTCACAAAGAGGCTCAGTATGATACAAAATAAGGTGAAGATGAGTTTCTTCTTATGGTTGGTAGCATGTGCAAATGGTTCTAAAACCATTTAGAATAATCAATGAAGTGCTTGTTGTGGTTAGTCTTATTCTTGCAAAACTATTGAATAAGATTGAGGTTACCAATGACATAGATGGAGTGATAGGTCAATTTAAACATATTCTTCTTACTCTGAGAAGAGGACTCACTTTTAAAAATTATATTTTCAGTTAGTAAATTGTCCTTTCTTCTTCAGAGCTTCCTACTAATGATTTTTTATGAGATCCACTATCCCATGAATGGTCATGCTTGGCTGATAAAAACCTAACTCAAACTACTATTCCTTCAATTGATTTTAGGCAATCCCAATTTTTAGCAGAAATAACATTCTTATCAAATAAACTACACCCAAATGAAAACCATTTTACAAGCCTATAAATTACCTGGTTGAAGTCCATAACACCAATTCAAAACCAAAAAGTTAACATCCAAAAGAATCAATACCTCTATATGTCTTCCTATCTTTTCTAAGCAATTGAAAGTATGAAGGCATGGCCTAGTCTACAATCACAAGGATTCTATAATAATATAATGCAGATTAACAATTTATACTAACAACTTCAACTTGAAATTAGTAACAAGAACTTCAAACAGGTTAATGATGTCTTACTGGTGATCACTACTTAAGAATATATGGTTTTCATGATAATCCTTTCAAGCTACCTCACTACTTAAGTAA
>MU226203.1:1834438-1847725 GCA_018584345.1 Thuja plicata
AACCTCTTATGGAGGAAAATGGGCTCAATTAATAAGAAGTGTAAGGAAAGGAAGAAGGTAGTGTACTCCTTTCCTTTGAATCTAACCTATTATACTTGTCAATCTTCTTTAGACGAGAGATTGAGAGCTATTTGGAAAAGATAAGCTTACATTTCTAAATGACTAGAATATTTTTTGACAGCAATAAATATGTTAAAGATCACTTACATCTTGGGCCAACATATATTCAGGTACCCAATTTAGAGGAATATAGCTAAGGTCATGCCAGATCAACAGTGGAGTAAATCAAAACTTCCAATCTAGAATGGGATGTAGATGAGAAGATAATGGCTTGGAAATGTTGGAATAAGTAATGGACATGTAATGTCCTGGGTAGGAATTTCATATAATTTATTAGCTTCCTTAATCTTATGCCATCTAATCTTGTAATTGTAATTGAAGTGTGTTATAGAATTTCTTCACCATATCTCCTCACTAAATTTACTCCTTGATTTTACATATATATATATATATATATATATATAATATTAATTTTCTCTATCACATAATGCTAACTGAGTATCTATTTTGTGGATTGGATTGTGGAGAACACTGATATGATATTCCAATTCCTCCTTCCATCTGAAAAAAATCAAAACTGTATTAAAAATAGTAAATCAATTCCCTACCTAATGAGCCAAGATGCCCAGCATGATCACTTCATGAGACATCAATATTGTGCATCTATATTCTAGAAGATCAACAACTCTTTCCATCTGTCTTGATAAGGACATATTGTAATATCTTATAAATACTAAAATTATGCATAGAAGGGATATCATCAGATGACGACTATGTTTGGACTAGGTAGATACACACAGACCCTGAACCTTCCCTCTCTCCTTTATGAAATCTCTTTCTATCTTCGTTGAGTGTCAAAATTTATTATGGATTTAACGTGACTATACTTCCAGTTATTAGTGCATTTGGCTCTTGAAGTCATTCTATGTCTATCAAAGGGTCTCCTCCCTTTTCCCTATCATAATCCTCTCATCTTTGATTGGTAGCTTATTCCTCTGTTGCGGCCAATTCTGATTATTAACGCTTCCGCGTAGACCAGTCACTAGGAGTAATTGCTGATGAGAGTTGTGTTCGATGGGTGATGTTACTTAGTTGACACTCATAGTCCATTCTCCCAATTTACCCCATTATATCAACATTTCCCATCACATCTAGGGCTACAAAAACTGGGGGAGGTGACAAAGAAGATCATAAGAAGGCAATAGACTTGAAGAATACACATGGAGGAGGAAGCTTCAGCCAAGAAATTATAAATAAAGAAGGTACTAGTTCAAGATGAAGAAGGAAGCTATCAGATCTGTAGAGAATAAAAAAATAACCCTAATCGATCTACAAAGAATAAAAAAATATATCTAAAATAGCAGAGAAAGAACTTGAAATACACAATGTAGAAAATAATTTCAAGAAAACAATGACTTAAAATAACAATATCAGATGCACAGTCGATCCCTCCTCCCGCCCGCGAACGCTTCAGTAAACAATGAGTTTCAATTTTCAGTTTTTTTTTGTTTATAATATGCATTTGTCGATTATGTGACCTTTTCTTATCCCTTAATAAATTTAGACCAAATCGTGCCCATAAACAAAAAAAAATGAATCTATTAAGCCTAAAAAGGCCTTGGACGAAATTAAAGGTTGAAAATTGACCTCAAATGTATTAGTGTCTTTATCGGGGAAAATTGGATACATCTTCAACCATTATTGTCACAACGTGATAAGTCTCTCTTTGTGGAGGTAGAAAGAATTAAAAAATGCCAGTCTTATGGGAAATAATTGTTCTGAAGGTTAAAACTTATATCAACACGCAATAGAAGGAGGGACTGGGTTATCCACCTAACCATGGTGTAGGAAAATAGTTCCTTCTATGAATCGTAAGTGGGGGTTATAAGGAGAGAAATGGTTATGAGAGAATATAACGCATGAAGGTGGTGCGGGAGTAGGAAGAAAATAAATGAGATGGGAGATATACGGGTGAAGAGGAATTACCAGGCAAGTGCACTTTCTTATTCATTCTTCTCCCTCTATGTGTATATGGAAGTATATTCATGAAGTATTAATCAAAGGAAGTTACGAAGCATGTTGTGGTGTCTAACTCATCTGAGGCTGGTGTTTCCAATTGAACTTTACATATTTTATTTTGCATGTTAAATGAGCTAGAAGTTTCATAGCTGTTACTAGATTGATTATGCTTTCTCGCCTTATCTTCTTTCTTTCTGGCTTCTGAACTATGGTTGAACCCAAAGTTTATCCTACTATTTCAAAAATTGATTCTTTCTTTCTGGCTTCTGAACTATGGTTGAACCCAGACTTTGTGCTGTTGTTTCACAAATTGATTCTTTCTTTCTGGCTTCTGAACTGTGGTTGAACCTAGAATTTGTGTTGTTGTTTCACACATTGATTCTTTCCTTCTGGATTCTGAACTGTGGTTGAATCCAGACTTTTTGATTCTCTTCATGAGCTGATTATTTCCTTCTTGCCTCTATTCTGCAAAGTCACCGTAGTTGGAAATTTTATTTATTTATTGTAATTGGTCCTGGTTTTACTTTACCTTCTTGTAAAGTTGTGCATTCTCTCTTTTTTAGTTATTCAAAAGAACCATAACCTTAATTTAAGCAGAATGTTTAGTTTCACTGAGTTTACCAAAAATAAATAGGTTGCATGGTGAGATGGAATGATTGAGAGAGTCTCAGCTAGTCCAGTGAGCAGAGTAAGTCAAAGTATTGACTGAATCAACACATTAAACCAACAAGGTTTGATGTGGCTCGCTGGAAGTTTTGATACTTCCTTAGATTTTCAAGTAGCTTCTTCTATATTATATTTTTGTTCTTTGTAATTTATTCTAGATAGAAGGGATATGGTGAGAGCTTGACAAATGATCCTACTTAAGTACTAAAACCTTGGCCAAGGTATACTAGGATAGATAAATCAGCATGTAAGGCAAATCAGATACACCTTGTCAGATAGTTATCACCAAGTTAGCAGTTCCTATAGGGTGCCAATGGGTTAAGAGTGTAGGTTTCCTTCACCGGGTCCAGAAAGGATTAGTAAGCACGTTACGCCCTTTGCAGAGGGTCGGGCCACTTCAGTATAAGCGAGGCAGGGGGATCAAATCTGTGATCCATGGTTGGGTAGTTAAACGCCCCAATGATAATTTTTCCCCAGTGTTTTGCAACATGCTCAAAATGGAAGAAGCAAACCATCCTTTTCCTTTCCTTCCTAAATAGTTAAAATAGTAAGTTTCTTATCTTGCTTGTAGTTTTCTTTAATGCTTTTCTAGTACATCTTTTCTGTTGATAGAAACTTTTGGGTATTACTACATTTCTCAGTTATACTTTCTCCTTTCGTCTTACAAATAAAAAACAAAAAATAAATGCTCAGTAGATTAAGTTCATTTTTGTTTGGACTTAGAAATTATATTTTCTTATGATAGCTAAAAATGCATTTTGAATGCTGCGGCATATTTCTTGTTGTAGTAGTTGCGTAGTTTATTATGTATTTTTCTTTTAGTTTCTTATCTATTTCTGTTCATTACATATTTAATATGGTTTACCCTTGGAGATAAAAGGGACCAAAATCCATAATAAAAGGTATTCCTCAAATAATATAGCTCATCCACATACATTACAACATTTTTCAAATCTAGTCCCAATGGTAACATGTAGAAAAACATTAAAATTAGGTTATAGGTTATCCCAAAAATACTCTCTGAAATGTATAGCACCATTTGAATCATGGTACACCATAGTACATTCATCATAAACCACTTAATTATTTCCTTAGCCTATACCCATACCAATAATATTCAAATCCAGTCATTGCAAATAGTTGAGTCAGTCATGAGCCAACATAAACAACAAAATAACACTTGTGACAACAAATCTTCACTTGAGAGAAAACCACCAAAAGGTATCTGAACTAAAACACTCCACAAACCATCTATCCATGTCCTCCAAACTACATACCCTAAAATCCAAATGTAGAGCAATACAAATCATTATGTGAGCTTGTCCAATCCTTCCTGATAGCTAGCCATGCTATTAGCCAAACACTTCATCATGTATCTCTATCAAATAATTAGTTAGGGACCTGCAAATATGATAGTGCAATATTCATAAAACCTAGTAATTATAACTAGAACTTCAAGCCACCATCATTTATGTAGAGTAATTTATAGAATTCTCTCATAAGGTCTCCAAATACTCTTTCCTTCATATTCATGCATGCCATACTTCTATCTTCTGGATATACTAGTATGAATTGTTTCAGTATAATCATTAGAACCTCTAAACATTGGTCCATGTCAATTTTCAAGAGTTTACATGAATATTTGGACGTGTTATGAGGCCAACAATGGTGACTAGCAGACAATGTGGCATGCTATGTTAACAAGGTGGAAGAAAAAGGTTTGGTGTGCACTCCCAATTTGATATTTTTCTCTCTGAATCTAGGAGTGTGTTTGGGGCATGCTAAGGTATTCTCAATTAAAAGGGTTTGTGATCCAAAGTTTTGGAAGGCATTTATCATATGTTATAGTTGCTAATGACAGTGTTCTTGAGCTCTGACATGAGAGATGTTGGTAAATCTTATAGTATGGATGGGTTTAGATTTTTTAGTGCTATTCTTGATTCCTATGAATTTTCTTGGATTATGTTCTTGATGAGTTGGCAGTCCACGTGGATTGAAATGATCAGAAAGGAATATTTTTTGGTCGGTGTTTTATTTTTCTTGTTCTTGGCTGAATTGGTTGGTAAATAGTTTTGCACAAGTTTGAGGGGTGATTTAAGGATGGGTTATGGAGTCGAGATAGATGATAAGGATTGTGGCTATGTTTTGGTGGTCAAAGATGGATTTGAATTGTGAGTTTTGGTCTATGAATTTAAATTTTTAAATTGAGGTTGTGTTGGCATTGTTTATTATTCAAGATTGATGATATAAATAAGATCTAGGGTTGTTGTGAATGTGCAGACATGGGAGATTTCTTGGGAAGCAAGTGAAAAATAGATTGGAGATCATGTTGTTCAAGAGAAAGTGGCAGAAAAGGGGTTGAACAAAGGTCTTCATTGTAATACATTAGAACTGAATCAGACATGTGTTAGATTCCATTTTACAATTCACAAAAATCTCAAATCATTGTAGTGATCTTGTAAGGCAACGAGCTTTCCTTTCTTTGGATTGTAGCCCATTTATATTTGAGAAATGAGCTCTAGGTAGTGTGTCTGAATGCAAGTGCATTCCCCATATTTGTAATGAGTTTATACTTATAAAAAGGTATTTTTTTTATTGTAGATAATCAACTCCACCATTTTTTTCCCCTAATAGGGTTTCCACGATAAAAATTTGTCTGCCAAGTGTTGTGTGTGTGTGTGTTTGTGATATTTGCATGCATGTCTAATTTTCTTGGATCAAATATAAGGATTTAATTTTTTAAGTTCAGGAACAACTGATTCACGCCCCCCCTCTCAGTTGTTTACTGCCGTATTTCCAACAATTGGTATAAGAGCATTGTCCCTTAAAGAAAGTTTAACAGCTTGAAGGGGATCCAAAGATGACAACTCATAAGAAGGATAGTCCAAGGTTTGTTAAAACCAACTATACATTGTGAAAGAGTTGCATGATTTTCCATCTCAAATGCATAGATGAAGATTGTTGTAAGATTACCAAGTCTTCCTACATTGCTCCCACAACTCTTACTCTACCACAAGAGATCAGTGATGCTAAATAAAATATTAGGGAAAAGGAAGTAATTTGGAGAGCCTTTAGTAAATGACAAATGTCATGGAATTAGAGATGACCAATGATATTTGGGAGAGGTTGCAGACCTTGTACAAAGGTGATAAGGACGCCAATATTTCCAAGTTGCAGAGCTTGAAGGGACAATATGAAGCCTTGAAGATGAGTGAAGATGAGAGAGTGTCCTCTTTCATGCTTAGGGTGGATGAAATAGTGTGTGCTATTAGATGTGTTGGAGGTACTTTAGAATAGGATGATATTTTTTCTAAAGTAATGAGATCCTTGTGTTGGTTTTATTTCTAGTTTTGAAGCTTGCCATTAAAAATTTTGAGTTCTAAGTCTGTTTCCTACATAAATGTTGAATTTCTGCCCAATGCTATCAAAACATTTTTGCAAATATTGGTATTCAAGCCTAAAATTAAGAGAATAAAGTAAAACCCTAAGTCCTAGGTCAAATTTTCATGCATATCCAAGAGAAAACCCTAGTTCTTCGACATAGTTTCTATTTTGCAGTTACTTTTTCAGAAAAGACCAAGTCACTTAAGTCATGTGCCTATTTTCATAATTTACATGTTGGTCTCCATGTCTCTTTAAACCTTGAGAATATTCCATTTCTCTTTGAGACTTAGAAAAATGCTTTAGTCATGTTATCTCCATAATAAAATAATATGCTTCCAGTGCTAATGAGATTTCATGAGAGTCATTGATGAAGATCATGATCTTGTGGTGTGCGGACAGTCTTGTTTGAAAACCCAGAGTTAGACAATCCTTTGGTGACTTCAAGTTCATTCAGTCACACAGTCTTGAAAGCTAATCAGAGTTTAAAGATGGGTTGAAGTTTTAGGTAGTCGCGTGATCACGAAGAGAAATAAGAGTTAAGTCCAAATATATGAGATTAAGCGATAACTATTGATTTGAGAGATAATCTTGTGGTGGTCATCAAGTCTTAGAGTAAACTCTTCAGTTAAGAAATCTATCAGTGACTTCAAATTAATTCAATAGTGGTGTCTCACAAATAAACTAAGGTTAAGAGATGAGTTAAAAGCCTTCAGTCGTGAGATCTCTTTTGAAAGCAAGGGTCAAGTTAAAATTTATGAGATAAAGCGACTACCATCAGATGTAAAGAAGATCCTATGGCCAGCGTTAAGTCGCGAGATGAAAGTTTAGATGGATGAAAGATTAAGAGGTACAGAGATTACCTTCATATTTAATCAAGATCCAAAGGCTGGCATTCAATCTTGAAAGAAACCCTGAGTCAGATAATTCTTTCAGTGACAACGATATTTAGTGAGTCATGAAGTCTCGATAAGAACTATGGTTGAATAAGAGTTGAGTAAAGCTTAAGTAGAGTTTCAAGCAAGAAGATCTGAGCCATGAAATAGAAAAGATATAATGGATAGCATGAATTTTCTTTTGAAAGTCAACAAGTCAAAAAGGGTTTAGTGATTCAGTGATGGTGATTCAAATTTGAACACGTATCTAAGTCTTTCAAAGATCTGAGTTAGTCGTGAAGTCTCAATTCAAACCAGAGGTTAAGAAGTTCTTTCCATGACTTGAAGATAGCTTAAGTCACAAAGTCTTAGAATAAACTATAGTTAAAGACAAAGCAAAGGAAATTACACACAAACCATTAGATTAAAAGCTGATCAAAGGGTAGTTGTGAAGTCTTAGATCAAAAAGAACAAATAAAAAATGTATATGAGATTACGTGCGAACCATCTGATTGAAGGAAGATCTGGCGATGGTCGTGTAATCTCAAAAGAAACTCAGAGTTAATGAAATATTAAAGTGACTTTGATTTTACATAGTCGTGTAGTCTCTAAAAGGAACTAAAGATTTAAGTAAGAGTTATTCAAAGCCTTAGTCACATAGTATTAAAAGGACTGTGAGTTAAGAGATTTCTTTCAGCGATTAAGAGATGAACGTTGATCAAGATGTTGATCGTATGGTGATCGTTAAGTCTTAGAAAAGAACTAGAGTTAAAGATAACTCTTAGCTACAGGGAGATCATACAGCCGCACAATTACTGAAGGAAACCAAAGTAAGAGCAAGCTAAAATATAAGGTTTTCTTCTGTGCCATGTTGTATAGTTGTCAGCCAATAAAAATACATAGATTATGAAATGTTTAAAGAGTTGTTGAGCTGTGATAAATGAGCCAATCATATCAGATCTTGTTCTAATTTTGAATATAATAAGGTTTTAATTGAAAAGCAATCATTCAAAATTAGTTACCTATTAGTTTCAAATGCCACAGATAGAATGGAAAATTGATATCACAACACGTATAAGCAATGACAGAAGTAAATGAATTGCAAATCCATGATTTCAAAGGAAGGTTCATTCATTGATTTCTATGAATAAGTAGGTGTTACAATTGATCATTTCATTTCACCAAGAGCTTCAATTTTAAGTGAAAAATTTGCATAAGTGATTGGTATTTTCAAGAGAACAGAGCTATCCAGACTTTGCAGAGTAAAGAAAGAAGATTTGATCAGTTGCAATTCAAGATAGAAAACATGAGAAGAGCAGTGAGTGTTGTCTCAACTAGCGGGAAAAGTGGAGATGATGATGATTTCAAAGGAAAGAGGAATTACTTAGAGGAGTTCATACAACTTCTTCTAGGATCCAATCAAGGAAAAAGGTAAACAACGAGTAACTTGGTGACAATTTTTCTTATATGAGAGATGCAAAGACACCTGACTATTCAGGTTATCACTCGTTTAACTACTTCCACAAGAATAGTTAAATTCTTGTTCCCATGTCAAACCCTTGGACGTGTGGATTAGAAAAACTAGTAGTTCCTAATGTATTTGTAGATGTTGATTTGGTATTGGAACTAGCCAGTAGGTATGACACCATTTCAAAGACCATTAAGAAAGATGATGGCAAAATCATAGTAATGCTTTATAGGGTGTCATTTATGAAAGCATTTAATATTTA
Organism: Thuja plicata; assembly: GCA_018584345.1. NCBI lineage: Eukaryota > Viridiplantae > Streptophyta > Pinopsida > Cupressales > Cupressaceae > Thuja > Thuja plicata. Next base: position 1,843,170 of record MU226203.1, read on the forward strand.
CAACCCCTGTACAACATAAATTAATTTCAAAGCCCTAGATGCTAGATATACTAAGGAATCCGCCATTGTGTCCAAATTGATTTAGGGCCATGTGCCAAAAGGAACCAGGAACTACATAGCCCCTATTCCTAGTGATAATGCACCATATTTTTACAAAGACCTAGAATTCTACATGAAGTACGTTTCATATGCCCTATGCAGAGTTTTAGGGATGGATAGTGAAAGGGAGAGTATCATCTGACATGCTGATGATAATTATGGACTTGCAAAGTCCTTATGTCGGTACTGACTATGATTACATTCAATATGAAATTGATAAAATGCACCAGGGATCTGTGGGTATCCAGAGTAAAGTAGGAAGCACTAAATTCTTGTAATATTCATTTCTCATGCATTTGATTATGTTTTACAATTTTAATACCATGGATCAGCACAACCTGCAGTTTAGAATTTTTTATCATGGTCAATCTAACCCTGTGCAAATTTGGTTAAGGGTATGGAACTACACATCCAAAGAAAATGAGTTCTGAGCATTTGAGAAATGGGTAGTGTATCCCTTATTGAGCAATTTAGGAGTCAATATGACTAGGCTTCCAGTCAAAGTATTACAACTTTTGAGGTCCTGCAAGTTTGTGGATAAATGGAATGGAGACCACAACTGGGGTGATTTCTATTGTCATCAAAATTTCACTCTCATTAGAGTATATGGTTGCTCTCAACCACCACAAATTTTTCCATACAGAGTGCCACCTAGAATTTCTATCATTGAGCTCCTATGGAAACTCATGTTGATAGATAGGGAGCATTTGGCTCCACATAGGAAAGGAAATTTCACACCAAGGCAGTTTATAGCTTCTGATTTTACAATAAGGAAGAGGGCTTATGATGTTGTAAATGGATGGTTGAGGAATTATAGAATGAATGTTGCCTTGTATAGATATATTGCTACAGAAGGTTTCATAAAAAGTGCCAAGAAACTTTTGACAACCACCATTCCAATTACTAAGGAAAATTAGCCACGTGAAGAAGAGGAATTGATTAGGAACATCCTTGAAGAGGATGAAATTTTAGCTAGGTCAACAAAGTATCAAGAACTGATGGATTTGGAGCAACATCTCAAGAAGAAAGCGATCCCATTTGGAGGATATTTCCCAGGTTTTCCTTATCTACATAGATTAGATAAGATGATTGAATCATATTGTACACTTTAAAATCAGCTAGAGGAACAAATTGAGGATAAGGACAGAGGTCCTAATAAACAATCATCCTCAAAATACAATAGCAGTTACTATGTACATACCCCACCACCTACAGATCAACCACCTCATACTGAGGAAACTATTATTGACCTAACATAGGGACATGAGACTGAGGTAGTTATTGAACCTCCACATAAAAAGAAAAAGGTGGAAGCAGGGGAACCTTCTATTGTTAAGACACAGAATAAGAAAAAGGACAAAGTAAGTGCCTTATTCATAGGGACAAGTGTTTATGATCACCAATTAAGAAAAGTCATAAGAGAAGGCAAGAAGAAAAGAGAAGATACATATGACAATGTGGAGATTCCTCTCTTATCATATCAAGATGAAAGGGAGTTACAAAAAGAGGAGTTCCTACAAGATGATGGATTCATAAAGACCAAAGAATTCAAAGACTTCCTTATATGGGCCAAACAATAGCAAGTAGGGGCATTGTTGAAATTGGATGGAGGAGAAGCCATAACAAGTGAAGCCTTACAGGATCTCCAAGAATATGATCCAAAGTCTGAAAACATGACCCCTGATGAGGGTAGACAGCTAGTGAAATCAAGTGGCATGTTGCTAGTAGAGGGATGGGACCTGGCTTCATCCTTCATCATTGATCAAATCAGAAGGCAGCCAAACATCAATTTCTCAACAGAGACACAAGTAGGGGAGATGATCAAAGGGTATGTCTATAATGCACAATCTCAAACCCTAGCTATGTGGGCTCTAGCTCCCAATAACCAAAAGCCATCATTGATAAATGTGCAAGAAAAGATGGAAGGGGATAAAATAATATGGTCTGTGAACAATATAGGGGATCTAGAAATTTCACAGGCCCTAACCCACTTTGCTCATTTGAATGAAGCAAAGGCTATGCAAATTTCTAACAGGTATCAAAAGTTGTTTGATGAAACAAGCCTCATTGCAAAGGATAGAGAGCTAGGTTTAATAAAGATCAGTGCTATGGAAAAAATAATTTTAGATCTAACTCAAAAGCTATAAGAGATCCCAGAGGTTGTTCATGTTGAACCAAAACAGACTAAAGACACACTTGTGTAGACAGAGAATACATGGGAGTTCAGATGGAAACAAAGTAGAAAGATGTAGAGAAGAATAGTGTGGCTTTAGAAGCCTTTCTAAATATATTGCAACATAGAATTAATATTTTAAAGGATAAATTTGATTTAGTGCATGGAGCATATAATAAGTTGCCCGACCTAGAAGTAGAGGTAACTAGTTTTGCATCTACTTTGGAACTTGGTCAGTTAGGACCAGTTTATTTGAAAGGTTAACATCCTTGCAACCACTAAGGGAAGACTTGCCAGAGATGGTCACACAAGTGGGTGATGAAATATATCAGATTGGGGTAACCTTTTCCTTTTTCAGGGGCAAGGCAAATCAGATAGAGACTAGATTGAATATGTTTGGGTCTATTTATAATAAGTTTGTTCCTTCAATCAGGTCAGAGGACAATAAGATAAAAGCAGTGGAGATTTGGAGAAATTAATTTGATTCATTACTGCCAAGTAAAGAGGCATTTACTTTTGACACAAATGAATTAGATATGGAGAGGTTTAATAAAACCTTAGATGAGGCATTTAAGGCCGAGACAGATTTTAATAAATTTGTAATAGATTTCAAAAGCATAACATATGCTAGATGGGAGAGGCAAAAGGCACAACTTGAAAGCATTCAAATATTTAATTGGCTTGCAGAGGAAGATGTATTAGCATGGGATGTTCTTACAAAGCCCAATAAAAAGAAGCTTGCCACAATTGACCTTGACATCATAGATGAAGAGTAGGACACCAAGCACCTGATCTTTGAGCACAGGGAGGTTAGTCATCTAAAATATTAGTGTATGTTAGCCTATAATGGTGGTCACTAACTCTCATGATAACTATTGGAGGCTATCCAGAACATATTTAGACAAAGGTGCAAGCTAGCAAAAGATTTCAAAGATCTAATTTGATTGTATTCCTATTTTGTCCTTCCACTGCTTGGAGTCTTCTTGTCTTTTGTCTTGTTCTAAGTTTTTAGGGTTAGGTCTTAAACCATCTGAAGCTTGTTGCATCCTTAATTTTTAAGGATTCCAAGATGGGTTAGAGACTATATAGAGCATTTGTATCATTTTGTAGGGATGAGATGAGAATTGAAATATAATTGCAAGCCAGACTACTTAATTTTGTCTAAGTTTTGTGCATATTTTCTTTTGACTGTATTTGAAGCAATAATCATATTAATAAAATACATTGCAGTTTCTATCCTATATCTTCTGTTTGTCTCTTTATATTTTTGTGCTAGCTCTTGTATGTTTAAATTGAAAGGCATCTTAGATATACCAATTACAAGGTGATTGTGCAGTTGCTTGTGAGTTCTTTCAAGGAAGGAATAATTCTTACAGGTGATCCCTGAGAGATAAGCATTAGTATTAGGATATGATAATAGGGGTTTTGGAGTGAAAGGTAGTCTGTAAGGCATTCTACCCAAATTGCATGTATTTACATTAATTAGTTATTGTGGATTTACATTTGATATTGACTCTTTGCCCAAGGATTAGGCACTAGTTTAAGGTTTGACAAACAGTTAATCATCATCCAATATTCAAAAAACAATCAATCATTTACATTTTAGTTACAAATACATATAAGTTTAAGTAATTATATCAGAGAATACAATTCAGTTTGCTGATTCTTTCAAGAGAGAATCACTAGGTTAACCCTCCTAAGTTTAGAGAGCTACAAAAGGAAGAAGGATGAGAATCCTTATTAATATGAGAAAGGAAAATCTAGTTGTAAAGGAACATGATGATCAGATTGAAGCATTCTACAACTAAATAAACAAGCTACATACATGATTGAACCAAAAAAGAAAAAACGTAAACAATAAGGAAACAAGGAAGTGCAAACCTCCTCAAACTGAATCTAAGCTCCCCTTTTGATGTGTTCATGCTTATAGATGTGTGCTCAAGATGTGATCCAAGCTTCAAAGGTATGTTCTCTAAACTGCCATTATAAGTTTACTCTTCAAGATTGGAATATCTAAGCTAAAACTGACATTCTGATATTACTTCAAAAGATGGATGAAATGTGAAGGAATGAGCCTTCTATTTATAGGAAATGGGGTTGAAAATGGGTGGTTTAGATGCAAAGCTAAAGAGAGGTCAGGATGCCACTAGAAGAGAACACATGGATTGTGCTTCTTCAAGTGCATCAAATTGTGACACTTGTCACAATATTATTGGGTTGAAAGTAGGGAGGAATGTGACCATTTAGGGAAATGGACCAAGAAGCCTCTAGAAGATAAGGCTCA
>MU226203.1:1847838-1859107 GCA_018584345.1 Thuja plicata
TAGGAGATAAGAAGGGTGATTAGGGGGATAAGGAAGGGTTAGCATGTGTGAAGAGGTTGGGATTAGTTTGAACTCAGGGTTAGGTGGTTGGGATTGGTTAGGTTAGCATGTGTGAAAGGGTTGGGTTAAGTTTGAACTCAAGGTTAGGGGTTGGAATTGGTTAGGTTAGCATGTGTGAAGGGGTTGGGTTGAGTTTGAACTCAGGGTTAGGTGGTTGAGATAGGTTAGGTTAGGGGTTAAAAGGAATATTAATAAATTGAATTACATAAATAACATATTCATTCAATAATAGGGGAATAGGGTTTTAATTAATTATTAAGCTATTAGTTGCTTTCAATAATTAAGCAGGACTATAGCCAATTAATTGAATTAATTAGGGCTAGGGGATGACATAGGTCAATTAGGTAATGCTTAATTACTTAACTAATAATTCTCTAAGAAGGCACTAAATGTGATTAGTTATGTTAATCAGATTTAGGTGTCTACATTTTGCCCCTCTTCGAACATAGTGTTAGAATAACGCTATTTTGAAGACGTTTAAAACAATAGACGACGCGAAGATGTGGATGTAGGCAATGAAGTTGGCCTAGATTAATGATTAGGATAGATTTAGAATAGGATGACCAGGATGATGCCCCCTCAAGAGGGAAACAGGGAGAAAAGGCAAAGCCCTGGTGGCATCTTGAAAAGAGACGGCCAGTAGATACGTGATCGAAGAAAAAGGAAGGGGGGGATAGAAGAATGAGGGATTGGATAGTTAGGTGTGCATCAAGGATGAAGGGTTAGGTGTGAGATAGGATTTGATTGGACTAAAAAGGAAATTCTATGTTGGGGAGGGGATGGGGGAAATTTTTTTCTTGAAGCTTGAGCGAGGGGTATTCCAGGATGGAATACCGCCATGTAGTTGATCACTTATTTTGATATAGAAATGCTAGAGACTATGCCAAGGTTAATAGGAACATGAGGCCTTATCACCGGTGTTGCAGAGGACTGACACAAAAAACACGTGAGGGTCACCCCAACATCACACATGGGTCCTAGAAAAAACCATGATGTAAATGATGCTGGAAAAGCCCACAAGCAAACAACATTTCCCAAGTGCAGCATGCAAACCCAAATGGATTACATACATGCAAGGGTCATATCTGACTAACTCACAAGAAAACATCAAAAAGATCAATTTTCCTATCCCAGGTGCATCCATTCATAGTGTACCATGATATAAAGAATCATGGTAACTTTGAGGAGGAGAACAACTGAAAAGAATCAAGAATGATAATCAAGAACCAAAATCAAATTTCAAGATCAAAAATTCAATAACAAGACACCTTTTTTCAGAGAGATCAACGATATGGGATAATGATCAGATTGCGATTAGATCAAGAGGAAAGATACATCCTACAAGAACCTAGTGATGATGATGATCTAGATTTAGGTCAATGAGAGGAAGGATACATCCTCAAGGACCCATTTCCAGAAAGATGATTGGATTTAGGTCAACGAGAGGAAGGATACATCCTCAAGGACCCATTTCCATGGAGAGGTCATGTGTGTATCTAATTGGCCAAAAGATGTGATGATGATCAAATTTTCAAAACAAGATTTTATCATACGGAACTTGCTAAAGCACAGGATTCAGAATGGAACTGGATCACTTTTTGCAAGGAGATCGACCAAGGACGTGACATATGTACAAGTGGGACTAGATACAAGACTAGACTTACAAGGACATGATATTTATAGGACTGAAGCTCAAGAATTGGGATAGGACAACATATATACAAATGGGACAGACAATTATATACAGGAAAGAAATGTACAAAAGTTCAGGATGTAGGATAGGAGGACTAATGTTGACTGATGCGAGAGATAATGGAACATCTAGGAAATATAGGTAAGGATTGGGCCAAAGTGGAGTGGAATGAATGAGATGGAGGAGAATGAGAGTTTGATAGATAATGATATGACCCACTATGTGTGACGCTTGATTGCTAGGTTTTCACCAATGGATGAGTGATTTCTCTTGATCTTCCTTTTTTTTTTGATTTTTTTGCTATCATCAAGGTGTTTGTGTACCATATTTTCACCAAGGCAATGAGTTTTTCAAGACTTTTTACAATGTTTTTGGATTTTTTAGATTAATTGGAATAACTGATCAACTGCCAGGCATAGAACATGATATTGGTTGGATCATTCAAGGGTTCTCCTTCAGGAGTAGATAACTGATATGCCCCAAAACCGAAGCATGTAGTGACAATATATGGGCCTTGCCAGGTAACTTCAAACTTACCCTTCTTTTCCTGATTAGCGCCCACTTTCTGATTCTCTTTGAGCGCAAAGTTCCCTACCTGGAACTGGCATGGGTGAATCTTCTTATTATAGCTTCACTTTAATCTATTCTGATATACAACCAAGTGGTCATATGCTTGCTAGCACTTTTCATCAAGGAGATCAAGCTGTGTGAGTCTTTCTACTCTGTAGTCTTCATCTGTGATTAGGTCTTTGAGAGATACCCATAAGGATGGTAGTTCAACCTCAATTGGTAAGACAACCTTAGCACGATAGACAAGGGAATATGGAGTGGTGCCTGTGAGAGTGTGGAAGGAAGTGCGGTAGGCCCAAAGGGTAGGATTAATTTGGAGGTGCCAGTCACGACCAGTATCATTGACAACCTTCTTTAGGATTTTTAGAAGTGTTTTGTTGGTTTCCTCAGCTTGGCCGTTACCCTATAGGAAATATGGGCTAGAGAAGCGATGATGGATGTGGAGGCGCTCACACAGATCGACCATATGCTGATTTTCAAATGGCAAACTGTGATCTGTAAAAATGGTGGATGGAATGCCAAAGCGGAAAATGATGTGGTATAGGATAAACTTGGAGATTTGTATGCTTGTCATAAGGGTAAGTGGGATTGCTTCAACCCACTTAGTAAAGTATTCAGTTTCTATGATGATAAATTTGTGTCCCTCAGAGGATAGGGGAGTGATCTTAACAATGAGGTCGAAACCCCAACATGAGAATGGCCAAGAAGGCGCAATAGGATGTAGCTCTTGTGTTGGTGCATGGATCAGATTTGCATGCTGCTGACATGGTAAGCATTTTTTTACAAATTCACAGGCATCATGTTCCATAGTAGGCCAATAATACCCGAATCTAAGAAGATATTTAGCTAGGACCATGCCACTCTTGTGGGCACCACAAATTCCAGCGTACACTTCTCGCAATGCCTGGGAAGCTTCAACTTTATCTAAACACCTAGAGAGAAGATTGTGATAACCACAATGATATAAGGTGTTAGCTACAATGGTGTAGTGGGAAGCTCTTTGAATAAGGTTTTGGCATTGGCTGTTTGTTAGATGGGGGGATATGATACCATTCTTTAGATAAGCATGGATGTCATGGTACCATGGGGACTGAGGACCAACCAAGACACAGAACCGATTAATGTCATCGCTCTCATAAGCAGGTGCGTGAAGTTGCTCAACCAAGAACTCGTACTGCGTTGCATCATGTGGTATTTCTAGAAGAGACCCGATCGTAGCCATTGCACCAATAGCTTTGTTTTGTAGATGTGGCACTTGGGTGATGTGTAGATTGATGAAATGCTCCTTTATTTTATCTACCATCTCTTTGTAAGGTAACAAATTATCATCTTTTGTTTGGAATTCATCTAACACTTGCTTTATGATTAGTTGAGAATCACCAAAGACTTGGATATCCGTGATGTTCCACTGGATGGCCATGTTGAGTCCTGCAATCAGTGCCTCATATTCTGCTATGTTGTTAGTGCAAGGAAATCCTAGTTTGAATGATTTTGGGATGTAGTCACCTTGTGGGGTAAAAAACAAGATTCCTTCCCCAGAACCATGAGATGTATATGAACCATCAAAGAATAACTTCCAGGCTAGTTGTTCTTCGATCATGCATAGATGTTCATCGGGAAAATCCATGACTAACAGATATGCATCGATCAATGGTTCCTCTACTAAGTGATCTGTGATGACTTGACCTTTGATGACTTTTTTGTCGATATGTTGGATGTCAAACTCGCTCAAAAGCATTACCCATTTAGCCATGCGGCCTATTAGAGTTGTTTTGGATAGCAGATACTTGAGTGGGTCTAATTTTGATATAAGCTTGACTATGTGATTAAGCGTGTAGTGATGAAGCTTTTGAGTGGTGAAGACCATTGCTAGGCATGCTTTTTCAATTGGTGTATAATTTATCTCATAACCCACCAAAGTGTGGCTGATGTAGTAGATAGCACGCTCTTTTCCATTTTCATCTAACTAGGCCAGGAGTGCCCCTAGTGCTATTGTTGTTGTAGATATATATAATATGAGAGGTTTTCCTGGTGTAGGCGGCACTAGAATAGGTGAATTTTCCAGATATTCCTTGATTTTGTCAAAGATTCTTTGGCATATAGGATCCCATTTGAAACTATGATCTTTCCTCAGCAAATGCTTGAAAGGTTGGCATTTGTCTGCAAGCTGTGATATGAAGCAACACACTGATTGAAGCTTTCCTTGTAGATTGCACAACTATCTAAGTGTCTTTGGAAGAGGCATTTCCATGATTGCTTTAACCTTTTTATGATCTATCTTGATGCCACGTCGTGATACGATGAAGCCAAGGAGCTTTCCTGATGTAACTTCGAAGACACATTTCTTTGGATTTAGCTTGAGACCATAATGTCAAAGTCAATCAAACACTGCCTCTAGATCATTTAGGTGATCCATTCTATTTTGTGATTTAGCCAATATATCATCCACGTAATCTTCAAGGATCTTATGGATCATGTCGTGGAAGATGACGGTCATGGCCCTCTGATATGTTTCTCCAATGTTCTTGAGCCCAAATGGCATCATGTTGTAATAGAAGGTACCCCATGGGGTTGTAAATGTTGTCTTATGCTGATCTTCTTCTGCTATACGTATTGATTATATCTTGAAAATCCATCCATGAGAGACAACATCTCATGTTCGGCAGTGAGGTCCACTATCATGTCGATATTAGGCAATGGAAAGTCATCTTTTGGACATGCTTTGTTGAGATCTCGAAAGTCAGTGTAGATTCTGATGGAGTTATCCGACTTAGAGATTGGGACCATATTTGAAATCCAGTCTGAGTAATCTATCGCTCTAATGATTTTAGCTGCTAAGAGATTTTCAATTTTTTTTTTACCATTAATGCAACTTTGGGATGCATTTTCCGGAGCTTTTGTTTGACAGGTTTAATGTTAGGATCCACAGATAAATGATGTACTACAAGTTCTGGATCTAAGCCAGGCATGTGAGAGTAGGACCATGCAAAGATGTCTAGATATTATCTTAAAAGAGCTATGAAGGCCATTTCTTCTACTTCTGTCAAGGATGCTGCAATGTGAGAGAGGCGAGGCTGGTCCTCTATACCCAGATTAACAGGCTGGGTTCCTCAATTAGAATAGATGACTGTTCTGACCTGTAATCATGGATGATAGGGAGAGGAGAATATCCATCTCTTGGTGCCTCATAAAGGTTTTCACTAGGAGATACGCCTTTTATTTTTTATTTTTTCTGATCTGATAGTTCCCCAAAAGAGTTTTCACTAAGAGATACATTTTTTTCTTTTTTATTTTTCTTTTCAATTTTGTGGCTAGAGTCCTCCTCTCCCCCAAAGTATGCTTTTGAGTTCAAGGTGTAGACATGTGTGGAATTCTGCCCCCAATCTGGTTGCTGATATGTAGCTCCCATGAAGTTTAAGAGTGCGACCATGCTTTCAAACTCATCTATCAGGATGACGCTTGGTTGGTCTTAGTTAATGAGTTCAGGATGGAGAAGTGGAAGGTCAATGAAGTGGAGGGATAATTGGTGAAGGAAAAAGTTATTGAGGAAAATTTCATCATCAATATCGTCATAAGCTCTCACAATTTTCTCTTCCGGGATATTTTTGAATTTGCATATGTTACCAAGGGGAATGTGATAGGTTAGACTAGTTTTCTTAGTTCCCCCAATCATGTTATGGCCAAGGCTAGATGTATCATGTTCAAATCTAGGACCAATGTGCTTTTGAAGTTTGGAGGGCACAATGGGGGCTCTCATGCCTTTTTCTTTAGAGCCTAGTCCACCTCCTTGATAGTTCCACTTTTCGGTGACCAATTTGTGAGCAAAGGGATATTTATCTTTGAAGTGATTCAGGAAGCCACTATCAGGAGGTGTGGGATCTTTGTAGAGCCATTTATTGATGGATGCCCATGGGTATGTGGATCAGCCGGAAGGGCTCCAATAGCAAAGACATCAATTAGAATATATTCTCCACAACCTTGGTCATCGATCTTGACAGTGGATATAGTGGATGTAAGGATGGTGTTTGGATTTGGAAGGGTTGTGGAGGAACTGGCAATAGATGTGCCAAGGTCAGTCCCAAGACAATGATTTGAATTTGGATGGGAGGCTTCCAATGCATGGCAATATGTGAAGGGCTTGGGATCTATAGGGATAGTGATCTCAACTTTGTTGTGTGGAAACTTGATACACTGATGATAGGTGGAAGGGACGGCCTGTATAGAGTGAATCCACGGGCGTCCAAGGAGGATGTTGTATGGGAGGTCAAGATCGACCACATGGATAGTTGTCTCTTGAACTACTGGGCCCAGTTGAATGGGAAAGAAGATTGTACCTTCTGATGTTCATTCTAGATTGTCATAGGCTTTGATTGTGATGACATCATTCATGATATCAACTTCAGTGTATCCCAGTTCCTTTAAAAATTTTAAAGTACATAGATTCAAGGCTGAACCATTATCTATCATGACTCTCTTAATAGAAAATTTTTAGACCATGATGACGATGTGAAGAGGGAGGATATGACAAGGCTCAACAGATGGCATGTCGGTGGGTTTAAAAGAGATAGAATAAGATGTGGATAAGTGACCCACAAGGTTTTAAAACTGACCAGGATCTATGTTGTTGGGAACACTTGACTCTTGCAAAGATTTATTCAAGATCTCTTGATGGACTGGTGATGTGCGCAAGAGATCCAAGATGGATATTTGGGCGGGTGTATTCCCTAGATGTTGTAATAAGTTATATTGTGCCCTAGAGGATGAGGTAGTACTAGCACTGGCAATAGTTATGCATCCACGACATGTGGTAACATCACAATTAGTATCAGCGACTTTCACATTAATGACATTGACAGATGGCTTGACTTGGGATATACAACTAATGATGCTACCATTCTCAACATGAGCGGTAGTGTTATTACTGGTATGGGCACTTTGTTTTCCTTTGTCTTGATTGGATTTTGAAGCAATGTGTGCATTGGTAGGTCCCGTGTTATTGTCATGGTTTGGGAACACATTTTGATAGATCTTCAGATTGCTATTGGGCGAGGTTTTATTTGTAGAATCTACTTCAATATCCTTGTGATCAATTAGGTCTTGGATGTAGTGTTTTAACTTCATGCACTTGATCATGGCATGTCCTTTAACATGGTGGTAGTCACAATATTTTTTGGCATTGAACCATTGCTTTTTTGGAGAAGAGTCATCAAAAGGTTGCGTCGGTAGAGGATATACTACCAGGTTTGTTGCTACCATTCTTCAGAAAATAACATCGATAGGTTCGCCCAAAGGGGTGAACATGTGCTTAGGTGCATTTTGATCTCTTCTCAGTCTATTTTGTCCCTGCTAGACTGATATTGCAATTAGTCTGATGTTGGAAATGCTGGGGATTATGCTGATAATTGGGTTGGTTATCTTGTTGCAGATGTATGGTTTGTCCTGGCATGGGTTGGTGGTGGTCTGCTTGGTGACATGCTGGGGAAGGTGGAACTTGTTGATACCGCGGTTGCTGATAGGTCAGTGTGGCATAATTTTGTTGATAGTGCAGTGGTTGTTGGTATGCCTGCATTGGGGAATTCAGTGGACAGTGTTGTGGCTGTTGGTATGTGGGAGTGGATGCTTGAGGACCTTCCATAACAATCTGGACATGTTTAGTGTTAGTGTCTCCATCAGTTACGACATTCTTTTTTTGTTCCAATATCTAGAGAGATGATTGTTTCCTTTGTCAGGTTGTGATTCTTTATAGTTCTTTATGGCACCATCTTCTACAAGACCTCTTTCAAGATCCATGCCTTTGATTCTAATGTCCTAATAGGTCTATATACAATTCATGCACATATGATATGCAAGCTTGGGATGAAGGTTGTTACTAAATATCTTGATGAGATGTTTCTCAGGGGGTTGAAAGGACAACCTTGTGGTAAGTCCTTGCCAGCGTTGAAGGTAATCTGCCAAGCTTTCTCCTCCCTTCTATTTGGAATTACATAAATTGAGTAGGGAGAGTTCATTCTCAACATTGTGTGTGTATTGGGCCACAAACTTCTCTAATAGTTCAGCGAAAGTAGAGACTATGCTGTAAGGGATCTTGTAGAACCACTCAAGAGTGGTCCCTCCTAAGGTTTTGGGAAATAGCCTCATGAGGAAGTTATCACTATAGGACACTTCTTGGCATGCCATGTAGAATTATTTCACATGGCTCACAGGATCACCCTTCCCTTGATATTTGTCAAACTTGGGTGTTTCAAAGTTCTTGGGGAAGGGCGTGGCATTGATAGATCTATCAAACAGGTAAGGACAAACTTCCTCAAATTTGAAGGTCTTTGCTTCAGTTCCAGCACGTAGCTCTTTTAAAGCATTTTTCATTTCCTCTCATTCTGAATTGGCTTGTGGGGGATTGTTATTTGCTGGCATGTTGATCCCTCTCATGAGATAGGGGTTGAATGGAGCTAGTGAATACATAGGGTTTTGCAGAGGGTATTGCGGTGTTTGGTCAACATAGATAGGTTGTTGGGGTGATGAGAACTGTAACTAAGGGGAATAGTGTGGTGGAGGGGGTGGAAATGCATGTTGTTGTTGTATCTATTGGAAGTAGGCCTATATCTGCTGAGGTGTTGGATAAGTGAGCTGAGGTGACTGTGCACTTGCATTGGGTGGTGGTGCCATATTGCCAAAGGATGGTACATAGGTGTTCTGAGGTAGAATGCCCCCTGTGGGTGGAATGAAGTAGTTGGGATTAATGGGTGCATTGGTTTTCTATGGTGGAGGGACTGGTTGTGAGGTAGTGGAAGATAGCATAGCTAGGTAATTGGCATAGCTGAGTTACAGTGGTTGGGTAGATAGGGCAGCGGAGTGCGTACTTGAAAAAGGATTCACAATTTGTTGTAGCACCTGTGTAATGAGTGGATTGGGATTCTGCGTTGATGATTAGGGTTTCTAGGTAGGTTGAATAGGAGGTGGTGATGTAGTGAAAGGGCTATACTATGGCTATGCATGAGAAGCAAAGGGGTTTGTGCTTTGTGGCTGGGATTGTTGGGGTTGTTGCTGTGAAAGAGGTTGCTGTTGTTGGATTGGTTATTGCTGTAGGATTGGGGGGATAGGAATTTGTGTTGTTGCAAAGGGGTTGAATTATGGTTGTTGTGTACAAGATGCAAATGGATTGGTGGTCTGCTACTGTGCAGGTATGCCCAAGGATTGTATGGTGGCTTAGTAGTTATTCCAAGTGGATGAGGAAGCACCTTGTGCTGGTTGATTGTTTTGAGGAAGTGGTGGTGGAGGAATTGGGTTGGATTGTGCTTATGGAAGAACTGCTGGCATACATTTTGAGTTTGTTGTTGGTGGAGTGGGAAAAGTGGGCCTTGTGGTACTAAGGGTTAGTTATAGGTGTTGGTAGGTGGTGTTGGTGCTATTTCCTATTTGATTTGTGCCTTATAATTTTCCTAGGGTCTCCTGTCATTGATAGTGTCAAGGGCTTTGAAATTGAGATTCAAATTGTTCTTATACCTTTGCAAAATTAGCTTAAACCCTTAACCTAGTTGAAGGATGGAAAAAAAAACTAAAAAACCCTAACTACCTTGGCCGATTCTATTTTCATATTACTTTTTTGGTCACTTAAGTCTCCTCAAGTCATGTGTCCATTTTAAATGGGTTACTTTTGCAAAAAGACTGTGATTCCTAACCGCTTTAATAATTCCTAAGTCGCGCCATGATAAGTCCCTTTTTACGTCATCACCTTATGTGTCAAGCAAGTTAGCTTTGATCAAATGGTTGGCTTAATCACTTAATCAAAAGATGCATGACATCTATCAAGAAAGTGATTAAGTGGTGGTGACACATGTTCTTGGTGGGGCTGAATAAGTCATAAAAGTCTTTAGTTAAATAGTTGGCAAATGTGAAAATATCAGACGGCCTGCTTAGTCGCTTAATGGAAAGATGCACGACATCTAACAGGCAAGTGAATAAGCAATGGCAAAGCGTGTCCTTGGTGGGGCGGAACAGTTGTTAAGGTGCTCTATTAAATAGTGGGAAAGTTTGGAAGGATAAAAGTCTTTAGTTAAATAGTTGGCAAATGTGAAAAGATCAGACGGCTTGCTTAATCGCTTAATGGAAAAATGCACGACATCTAATGGGCAAGCGAATAAGCAGTGGCAAAGCGTGTCTTTGGTGGGGCGAAACAATTGTTAAGGTGCTCTATTAAATAGTGGGAAATTTTGGAAGGATCGAACGACTCGCTTAATCACTTAAAGAGAAAGTGCTCGACATCTAGAGAGTAAGCGATTAAGCGGTGGTGACACGTGTCCAGGAAGGAGTGTGGGTCCAGTCGCAGACAAGTATAAAAGGTGTTAAAGCCTAGAAAGATATGACGGTCAGCTTAATGGCTTATACCCAAGATGCACGACATCTATTGAGTAAGCCATTAAGCGATGATGTGATGCAGGAGCATCCTAGGTGTAAGGGCAATCTTGCATCACCCAAAAATATGTGCTTTTTCTATTCAATAAGGGCTATTTTGTACAAAGTTTCTATTTTTGGAAACTTACTATTTTTAGTAAGTTGGTCATTTGAACTCAGAATGTTCTAATTTTCCAGGTGAAGGTTCATCTTAGTCATATAAGAATGCCAGTTGAATTTCATTACCAAATCATCTGTATTGGCGAAGTTGTTAAGGATTTACTATTGAGATTTTAGGGTGCAAAATCTTTGAGCTCAATTTTCAGGACCTTAGAGGCTCCGGATCGAGGTCGAACCCCCAACTAACTAGTGTTTCGCAAGTTAGACACTGTAGATCACGATCTCCCCTTTTCGGAAAGTGGTTATAATATCCAAACGGAGCTACGGTTCAAAAGTTATGGCTTCTGGAAGTTGGGCTACCTAATCTCATGTTTTGTAAATATTTAAAGCCGACCCTTTTGTAATAAAAGTGAAAAATAATTAAATGCTAAGGGTAGT
>MU226203.1:1859201-1869485 GCA_018584345.1 Thuja plicata
ATTGTAATTCTGAAAGTTTGTAATTCCACATTTGTGGAGATAATAAGAAGCCCATTTTCTGTTCTTGCAAATTTTTGTTGCTTCTCTATTTTTGTTATGTGTTTGTGGTATTAAGGGGAGCACCCTTCATCATGATGACATCTGGCAACTGGTGGGTCCAGGCATTCAAAGTTGGCGAAAGTTTAAACTTCAGTTAAGTTGTCTCATATCTGACGGCTTGCTTAATCGCTTAAAGAGAAAGTGTTCAACATCTAGTGAGTAAGCGATTAAGAGGTGGCGACACATGTCCTCAGTCGATAGTTGTTTTCAAGAAAATAAGTCAGCCGTCAGATGTAGAGAATGATGTCTAGAATCAACGGCTAAAATTCAAAATTGATAAAATAAGTTGCAGAGAGCCGTTAAGCCGCGAAACTAAAATCTATGAATTAATTGCAGAACGTGTGGCAACTCTAATTGAATTCAATTTGAAAGATTAATTTGATTAAGGACATAAAATTGATTAAGTCAAGTGCAGTCTCAATGATTCACCAAAACCATTTGAGCAAAGACAGAATTGTAAAGAAAACTGGCTTCACGCGATTTCTGTGCAGAATGAGTAAGCTTACTGATTCACTAGCTTTCAAATTGAGGTGGAATTTCCAGCTCAGAAAGGTTTTAGTGCTTTGTTTCAGAATTTGAGTCTAGTATTAAGAGAAAAAACCTTAGAATGGCACCTAGGGTTGCAATTTTCAGAGAGATTGATTACCAAAACAGAAATGTTAGGGAAGATTTGCAGCAACAATTACCACTGTCGTCAGGGGATGCCACACAAATCAAAAGGGTAGTCCCACCACATCCCCACTTTAAAATTGGAGAAGGGTTATACGATTCCGGTAGATGGGCGAAAGATGCCTATACCAGTTTTGATGGCCTCACTTTATTCAGAATGGCCTATAGCCAGAGGAATGCCCCTACCCCAGACTGTAATATTTGGGAATTAGACATGGGAAAACTGATAGCACCTAGTGTGTTCATGGATGATGATTTGTTCACCTTGATTGAAAACACTTATGATAAGGTGGCTAGGGTTGTTAGGGACACTCGGGGAAATATACTATTGACTGTATCAGCTGATAAAATCAGAAGGATTTTCAAGCTGACTGACACCTCTCAACATATGGATGATATTGATCTTGAGTACTTTAAAGAAGTATACCATAACCAAAGAGATTATTACAGGGGTGAAGTAGTGAAGGGGTATGTCAACAAAATAGGAAACTTGGTTGTGGTAGGGCCTAAAACCCCGAAACCCTTGAAGTTGGATCTTTTTAATGACAAGGCCAGAAAGATGTACAGTGCTCTGTGCAATGTTTTGGGGATAGATGAAGAGGTGGCAATGCCTGTCCATGTAATGTTGATGGTTGTTCAAATTCTGCATCCCCATTTGTCAGTAGTATTTGATTATTCATCTTATATTGCTCAGGAAATGCATGAGGGTTTATCAGGAATTCAAGATGGCAACATACAGAAACCAATGGGTTGGTATTCCCTCATGATGCATATGTTCTTATTCAACAGTGCAGATTTCTTCGAGGAAGAAATGGAACTAGAAAAATTCCAAGATGGTAAAGAATTGCCGGGTCAGATGTGGAGTGCATATTTATCTTGGGACAGGAAGAATTCTAGCTATGTGTACTTTGATAAGGTTTTTACAACTAGACTCAAGTCATTGCTAAGTAACTAGAATGCTAGGGTTCACAATGAGATGATGAGGCTTTTTAGGCCTATGGAGTATGCCCTGGAGTCAAAAATTGCTCACAATTGGGGATATTTAATTTTGTACCCTTTTTCCACAATAATTAGGTTTTATGGTTTCAGAGGTACTCCTTATGTGCTACCCTATAGAGTCCCGCTCAAGATTGGAATAATAGAAATTATAAGGCAATTAGGTGGGCTACAGGAAGAAGCCCTAATTAGAAAGATGAAGGGAAATATCTTTCTTACCCTCACTAGAGCCCATCACTTTATCATAACCAAAGGTGGGTGGACATAGTTTGATAAGTACTTTGAGCCCTATCATTTAGTCACTTCTATGTCTAGATGTGCAGATAATGATGATTTTATCATGCGTATGTTCAGGAAGAGGACTAATTGTGTGATGTTAAAACATCAATTTAATTATCAAGAAGATATCATCAGAAATATTTTTGATCTTGATGTTCAGGAAATTAGGAAAGAGAAATGGATGGCATACAAGAAGTCTTTGGACTTTGTTCAGAATTTTGACAAGACTTATGATCCTTCAAAGGATTTTTTCCCATGGTCTTACAAAATTGATTCCCTAATGAATCTTTTTGAGGGAATTATGCAAACCTTGAATGAGAAGAGGCAGAGAGTAGTTGAAAATGATCCAGAAAGGGCTCTTGCTGTCCTGAATAGATTTTCACAGAGAAAAATAATCCCACCAGGGAATTATGTAGTGTATAAGAGAAGAGGATATACCACTATTGCTCCCAAAGTTGACAAACCTCTTCAACATAAGGGAAAGAGACCAGCAGATACTGATTTTCAAGAGGTGCCCTCTCCCAAGAGGCAAAGGGTGGAAATAAAAGAACAGGGGAGTGAATTGTATTCTCCTTCCCAATCCCCCATGCAATATGATGATCAGGCCATTGCTGAACAACTAGTCAAAATGAGGAATGCTGGTGAAGTGGTCGTTACTACTCAAGAGCTACAAGAAGGGATGCTAGAGGCACCTAGACATATAGTAACTGACCTCATAGTAGCAGAGTTTGCTGGTAAGGAATTAGATCCTGTAACCAAAAAGGCCAGTGATGAATTCTTGTCTGATGACAATTTCATCAAAACTAGGGCTTTCATTCAATTTCTATGGAGGTGCCATATTGATGAATACAATCATACGTGCTAGAAGATGCTAGAAGCTCAACCTAACTCTGCCAAGGAGGACATAGAGAAAGAAGTTAAGAAAGAAATGATATCAAATTTTGATAAAATTACTCCTGAAGAGGGTAGACAAATGGTTAAAAGGCAAGGAGTTCTCATATTTCCACAATGGGATCTAGCTAATGCAGTGGTTTTTGATGTTGTAAGAAAGCAAGCTAAACCTATGAGCACTACTAGGACATCAATTGGTGCCCATTTTAGTGAGGATTATGCAGCTCTGGAAATCTGGTCACTAAAGAAAAAGGAAAAAAGTAGAGTGAAGGAAGATGATGAGGTGGAAGACACAGGCAGTTTAATTGTGAAGAGGGTTTATGATACCTTAGGAACTGAAGCTGCAAATCTTGTGGTTTAAAAAGGTAACTTAAGCATGAAGGTAGCTGAGAGAGAAAAGGAGGCCTATACCAATTTAAATGAGAGATATGAGTTTGTACTCAAATCTTATAACGAGGAAAAGGTCAAATCCTTAATGAAAGATAACAGGATAGTAGAGCTAGAGGGTAAACAAAAAGTCCAATTTGTGCCCCAAGGGGTAATTGCATAGGAACCTCATCAACCCTCCTCCTC
The DNA here is from genome assembly GCA_018584345.1 of Thuja plicata. Lineage (NCBI taxonomy): Eukaryota > Viridiplantae > Streptophyta > Pinopsida > Cupressales > Cupressaceae > Thuja > Thuja plicata. The sequence goes on from MU226203.1 coordinate 1,862,709, forward strand.
TAGTCCTTTTGTAACATATCCCCCATCCCCTGCACCTCTAAGTCCTACTACCCAAGAAGCTATTGATGCTAAAAGAGAAAAATTAGAGGCTGAGAAGAACAGGTTAATCACTGAAAGAAAAAGGCTAGAAGAGGAGGGTAAAAGAGACCTTGAAGATTCCTAGGCATACAAAGAGGCTGAGGAATTGGTGAAGAAAAAACATTCATATAAGATATTTTCAAACCTCAAAAGGTATGCCAGTGAGGTTAACCTTTCTAACCTCTACTTACTGGGAAAGAAGATTGCAAGCATCGCTAGCAAACATCAGGATGAAAAGAAGCAGTGGGATTTGACAGTGAATAAGTGGAAAGGGAAGGAATCCCACATCAAATCCTTCTACTCCCTCTCAAAGGAACAAAATAATATTGATATTATCCTAACAAGCACTCATAAGTGCCTCAAATTGATGATCAATTTGGACATCAAGAAGAACATGGTCATGAAGAGGGTCACAACTCTGAGAGGAGAATTTTATAGGGATAGATATGATATGTATCCCAATATGTTCAAAGAAGATGAGAAAATTAAGAGTGAAGCCTTATGGCTGAGGCAGTTGAATGAAGCACTAACCAGTAGGACAAAAAGTATTGTTACATTGGCAAATACTGGCTGGTTTGTGCTGACTATTGATATTTTTAACAAAGCCAAGGCATTTTTTGAATCCTGGGAGGTAGAAGTTGAGAAAGCTAATGATGATTGGGAGGAGTTCAACAGCCAAAAGGATGAATTTCTCAATTTCAATTGGCCGAGTGATGAGGCGTTCACTACATGGGTTAGCAAGTATGGAATAGTCACCCCTGTAACATGTGACAATAAACATAAAGGGGATAGCTAACACCAAATAGGTTAAGAAATTTGAACAAATCAGATGTTGGGACCTATGCATCAGCAAGACAACAAGATTCAAATGACAAAGATCTAGCCAGCTCAAAGCAACCTCAAGCATCCAGGCGGTCACAGGATAAAAGATTACTTGGCTAATAGCAGAATTTGTTATTCCCATCCGCCTAAAGTTTTGTCTTTTCTTGAAACTGTATTTTGTCATTTAGTCCATTCATCCATAGCTTGTTGCATCCTTATTTTCCAAAAGGATTTCAAGATGACTGTGGCTGCCTATAAGTGTCAAAGTCTAGCATTGTAATATGGATGGTAAAAATAAGACTACAAGGCATATTACTGAATTGTGTCTGACTGTTGGTTTTGAGTCTTTTTGAATGTAATGATATTAAAATTTACATTAATAAAATACAATGGAATCTCCATTTTTATGTCAATGATGTATTCTTGCATTTCCTATTAATTCTTGTATGTTCAATTTGTAAGGCATTTTTGAATATACTGGTTATAAGATAGTCATGTTCTTGTCTGTGAGTTACTTTCAAGGAGAGTTTTAAATCTTGTAGACAATTGTAAAGGATTAGGGTTTATGCAAGGATTTGATACAGAGGTGTGAGGATGAGAGGATAGCTTGTAAGGCATTCTATCTGGGCTTAATTTGTATTTCTATTGATTATCTTTAATATGTGTATGCTCTGTTTTGACTCTATCACCCATGATTAGGCACTGGTCAAAATGCTGACAAGTGGTTGTTATCATCAATTCAAATTCAATCAATCTTTATATTTTTTTATTTTAAGTACATGTCTAGTTAATTGTATTTGTTACAATTCATCTTAGTGATTACTTGAAGAGTGAATTAATAGGTTAGCCTTCCTAGGCCTAAATGGCATAAAAAGAAGGATTTCCAATCCTTAATCCACTATTAAGAACTTCTAAAATAATATTCTGTCAAAGGTGCACCGGCCTGGGTATGTGGAGCCCAAAGTGTAGAAGGATTTTCCATCATTGTTAATTAGCCTTTTCCCTATGAGAATCCAACTTGGGTATAAGAGATTCTGGCATTTATTTCTATTGTAATTGATTCCACAAGAAAAAGAGATAACAAATTGGCAACTCTACTGCTTTTAAAGTTATTTAAATATCATATTTAAAAGGTATCCTAGGATCTGGTTGGAGAAAAGTATTCATAACTACAAGAGAAAGATTTTTTCCCATCCAAGTCGCACTAACAAATTGGTGACTCTACTGGGGAGTAAGATGCAAAAATCTTGTTGAAGAAATCAGAATCCTTGGTGTTATCTTTAAAAGTTGAATATCAGAATACCTCAGATTGTGTTTGCCCATCCGAGTTGCACTAAAAAATTGGTGACTCTACTGGGGAATTTTGTAATGTTCTCAGAGTCATGATGATGAAAGCATTTTTCCTTACAATATTGAGAATCGGTTTGTTCTTCCTTATAATCATTAGAGCGAGTTTATTCTGCTTATTTGTTGTGGTGCACTGTTTCAGGGTCCTGATCCTAAAAATGATACAAATCTTGTCTTAGTTAGAATAATTGATAACTCTAAAATATATAATATGATCCCTTATTTGTTTTCAAGAGGAAGTCCACTGTATGGAAAAGATTTGGTAGCTATGGGCAGTGAAAGATCATTTTCTTGAAGTTATCAGGTGAGGAATTATCAAGCTTAATATATCTATAAATTTCCATATTTGCTTATTGTTGTAAGGTGAAATCTGAGATGGGACAAGGTGTTTGATCTTTTTATACATTAATCCTCTGAAAAGAGGTGGCAACTCTAACTTCTAGGTATTCTAGTATTGCATAGTGAAATGTTTGTTTATTCTATGAGATGAGCAAACAAAGAAATACCAGATCATATTCCAGACTGAATCCTGGAAAGGATCTTGGAGAGGAGCTTCATATGCCTCAAAGTAAACAATGGTCCAAAAGAGGGGCATTTAAGCATGATTCCCAACATGCCTCTAAAGAAAAAGTGGATATTCCCATTCCAGAAAGGAAGTCATCTTCATCTGAAGATGTAGAACCCATGAGACCAGTTGATGCTTATAGAGCTAATACTAATTTTGATCCCTTTAGGGATGGAGAAAATACTGACATAGGATTCTTTCCTGCTAAAGAAAATCTTGCTCCACCAGAAGAGACTTCTGTTGCTAAAACAACATCATATGATTCTGATAAGTTTCAAGATGAGGTAGTGGCTTTGAAAAGAAAAAAGAAAGAAAAAGAAAAGGAAATAGCTGAAGCAGAGGAAAAATGTGGACAAAGGATATATGATTTATTATTGGAAAGAGAAGAACTCTTAGCTGAGACTAGAAGGAATGACCTTAAGACTAAAAGCCTGAATCAAGAAGTCAAAGGTCTAGATCCAGAATTATTTGGTACCCTCAATAATGTGAGAAACAAAGCCCAAATAAAATCTCAAACCCTAACAAGGATGAGTTTGAGAAGGAAGGACCTGTAATTAGGCAGTTGTTTCCATATGAGAATGAGAAAAATATGAAACTCAAGGTAACTGCTAAAGATGCCTCTGATAAAGGTAAGAAAAAGGTTGTGGGTATCAGCATAAATGAGCCTGGGAAGAAAGTTTCTAACCCTAAAGGAATACCTCAAATTGATTTGGACATTGAGAAAGCCAGGAAGGCTAAGGACGAATTGGAAAAACAACTAGAAAAGTTAGAATTGGAAGTTGCTGCAGTTGATATGAAGATGAAGATAGCTTTACTTCATGCCACCAATAATACTACTGCAAGTAGTTCTATGCATGTGAATCAAGGGGTACAACAATTGAATCCATCTGCTGATCTAACTGTGAACAACCAAGGTGGTGCTCTTAAGGTCCAAAAGTGTGGAAACAACCCAAATGTTCAAAACTCTGGTCCTAATGTAGCTGCTCAACTTATGGGTCCTCGACCAAGTTTTCAAGCTGCTAAGCCCAAGAAGATTATCCCTCCACCTGTTCAACATCAAGGAGGAATTGCTGGACCAAATGGTGATAACGAGCTGGGGAATTTTCAAAGGAGGCCTGTCCACATGAACAGATACAGAACTCTCTTCTTTGAAGGAATTCCTAGTCACCCTAATGTGATCCCCAATGAGGTAAGAGATAGGATCCCTAAATTCATAGGATATAATGTTGTTACTTGTGAAGAGGATTTAAAAGATTTTGGCGATAAGATGACTGATTTTGAAATTGAAGATGAGGATGTCATTATGAAAATTTTTGTTCAATTTTAATTGAGGATGCTAGGGACTGGTTCAAAAACTTTCCTAATGATAGTATTGCCTCTTGGGATTAATTTTTAAAATCATTTAGGGAGCAGTATAGAGAGCATGTTAATTCTGGATATATGTTAAATGAGTTTAATAACATCAAGAAGTTCCCAAATGAAAATATGGCTGATTTTAATAGTAGATTTCAAAAGGCCATGAACAAATTGTTCCAAGTTTTGAGGTTAGATAAGGAAGTATGCCTTACTACTTACATTAATGATACTAATGGAAAAATCTCTTATCTTCTTAGAGATAAAAACCCAACTACCTTAAGGGATGCTTACAAGATAGAAATTGACATTGAGAGTAATAGGAGAGCATCAGGGAAATTGGGGAAGAGAGAAGATAATAAACTTTGGAAAGAAAAGGGATCCGCTAATAAAAGAAGATGATACAGTGGATAAATTGGTGAGTGCAGTAAAAGACCTTGCTGCCAAGATGGATAAAAATGATAGAGGAGGGTACCGAGATAATAAGTATACTAACCAAAGATTTGACAGACAACCTAACTTGAGAGATTATCCATACAAGACCAATTGGAATGATGGTAAACCTATCCCTGAGGGGCAAGATAACCCAAAAGAAAAAGAAACCCTAGACCCCCTAAAAAAGGAACAATGCCAACTATGTTGAGAACACTCCCTGGTGTGATGCTTGCAATATGCCACACTCTTCCTATCAATGTGTAGTGGCTCAGGCTTTGTTTGACCAAACAAAAGAAGGGGAGAAGGAAGGCCCTGCTATAAATATGTTCACTATAAAGAAACCATATCCATGGCTCCTTGATAGTGCCTCATCTTCTTATAATTCATGTTTGGAGGATAATTATTGTTTTACAAACTAGTTACAAAGTTTAACATATCAAAGTGATCAGGATGAGTATGTTTCACAGGAAACTATAAATACAGTAGGTGATGATAGTTCACAATCTCATTTTAGGATTCCTACTGATGAAGAAAAAAGACCCTTAACTATTGTAGAAATTAATCAAGCAAGGAGTGCCTACAACTTGAGAAATAGAATAGTACAACCAGCTCAAGGCAAGTCTACTCCTGTTTATGTTAGAAAAGACTCACCTCAAGTAAATGAGGATTTTCATCCTAAGAAAGGTGACAAAGATGAATGTTGCAAACAAGCATGATCTTCTCATGATCATATTGGGGAGGGGATATCAAAGGAAGAATTAGTACCAAATGAGAAACTCAAAAAAATGAAGAAAGTAAATGATATGCCCCCTGAATCGCCTCACTTTGACATGAAACATGCTTTGACCCAAATGAAAGTCTCAGTTCCTCTTATGGAAATGTTGAAAATAAAAGAGCATAAAGAAGTTGCTCTGGCATTATTAAAAGGAATAGATGATGTATCTATCCCTAATCATGAGGAGATACCTTTGACACTAACTAATGATAAAGAAGATTGTCCATTAGTGAATGGAAAAGGAAAGAACAAGGAATTCTCTAACATTTGCATTGGAAATATAATAACTCAAGAACCATTGTCTATTGATCCATTCTATGTCACCTTAATGGTAAATAATTTATTGGTAAAAAACTGCATGATTGATTCTGGAACAGCAACAAATGTGATGTCCTATCATGTGATGAAAGAATTAGGCCTCTGGATTACAACATCTGCTGGGAGCTGCTATGCCATGGATAACAGGGAAGTTCCTATGGTAGGAACCTTGAAGGATATTGAAGTGAAAATTTCTGCTTTCCCTGAAGCAACTTATAGAATGGACATAGTAGTAGTGGATACTAAACTATATTATGGTATGCTTTTATCAAGACAATGGGTAGCAGCAGTAGGAGGAAAGATGCAGTTGGATTTATCTTATGCAACTATCCCTATAAATGGGAATGAGGTCAAATTATACAGAGAACCCCGGTCATATGTTATGGTTGAGGTGGTCTTACCTGATCAATTAAATTATTGTGTGAATATTGATATGGAAAATTTCATGGTTGAAGAAGTTAAGCCACAACTAAAGAATACTGACGCAATTATGGATTAATTGCTATTACAACAAAATGGGCTTTGGAAAATGTATTTTGATGGAGGATGTTCAAAAGAAGGATCTGGGGTAGGAGTCTTGTTGATATCTCCATCAGGTATCACTTTCAAATATTCATTCATGTTAACTTTTCAATGCACAAACAATACTACTGAATATGAGGCTTTAATCTTGGGAATGGATATTGCCATCAAGCATGGTATTAAATGTTTAAAAGCCCATGGAGATTCACAGTTAATTATATCTCAGATTAGGGGACATTATGCTGCTAAAGATGACATATTAAAATTGTATAAATATGCTGTTTGGGATAGGATGGAATTCTTTGATGCTTTCAATATATTATGGGTTGAAAGATCAAATAATATAATGGTAGATTTCTTGGCAAATGTTGCCCTAAAAAATAATGATGTTACTCTTACTGGCATATCTATGGTTGAGATGAAAATTAGGCCAGTAGTTCCTGACAATATTCATAATTGGCAAGTTTTTGAGGATGATGATGATATCCTCAAGTTTATCCAATGTATGGATCAATATGATGGTCAAAAGATTGATTGTGAGTCTCTAGTGTCAATTGTGGAT
>MU226203.1:1892954-1911203 GCA_018584345.1 Thuja plicata
GATTAGTTTGAACTCAGGGTTAGGTGGTTGGGATTGGTTAGGTTAGCATGTGTGAAAGGGTTGGGTTGAGTTTGAACTCAAGGTTAGGGGTTGGGATTGGTTAGGTTAGCATGTGTGAAGGGGTTGGTTTGAGTTTGAACTTAGGGTTAGGTGGTTGAGATAGGTTAGGTTAGGGTTAAAGGGAATATTAATGAATTGAATTACATAAATAACATATTAATAGGGGAATAGGGTTTTAATTAATTATTAAGCTATTGGTTTCTTTTAATAATTAATCAGGACTATAGCCAATTAATTGAATTAATTAGGGCTAGAGGATGACATAGGCCAATTAGGTAATGCTTAATTACTTAACTGATAATGCTCTAAGAAGGCACTAAATGTGATTAGTTGTGTTAATCAGATTTAGGTGTCTACAATTACATTACTGTTTGCTATTGTTAAATTAATTGTTTGGTTTATTAAGCTTTGTATCAGATTGATAATAGTCATTGGCATAGTTTTCTATTTGTTGATACAGTGAAAGTCATTTAGAAATCTAGTAAGAGACCTAATCCACTATAATAAATACTGAAGGTCAGTAATTATTTGAAGGTACACTCGCTTGAGCTTGTGGATCTCAAAGTCAAAGGAGGAATTAGTTCTTAGTAATTAGGCTTTCTCTTGCATAAGTTGAATTGGAAATATAAAGAGTAAGCATTCACACTATTTTAAGAACTTGCAAGGAAAATTCCTAACAAATTGGCAACTCTACTAGGGATTGAGATTACAAAGTCTTGTCAAACTATTCAGAATATCTCTAGTGCTTTAAAATTTTAAACTAAATTTCAGATTGAGTTGGGCCATCTGAATCACACTAAAAAATTGGTGACTCTACTGGGGATTAGAGATTACAAAATCTTGTTGAAATTTCAGACAATATCTAGTGTTTTAAAAGTTAAATCAAGTTATAGTTGAGTTTTCCTATCTAATTCATTCTTATAGTATTCATATTTAAGTTGTACTGTATCTTTGCCAAACTTGTGTTGGGTGGCAAATATAAAAGAAAATATTTGTAATCAGTGCTAAAGTAAATTTCAAATATTCATATACATCCTTTCAATATGAATACTAGGTCAAGAATGAGAGACAATCCTAAAGTTGAGTTGGATAGTGGGATTCCAACTACTTCTTGGACCAAAATGTCTTGGAGAGAGAAGAAGAACCTAGCTAGCATAAATGAATCTTCTCCAAGAAATGAAGAAAATAACACTAGAAGAAAAGATAAAAATCAATCCAGTCATGAGGGGAACACCTTAGAGTATGAAGAAGCCCCTGACCTAGGATTAGAAACATATGCAATTACCACTAATTCTAGTGAAAGAGAAGGGACAAACACTATTAGCTCAGATTCTGAAGTTCCTTCTGATGAGCTTGCTGAAGAAGAACGAATCCTAATGAGGCAATTGGCCCTTATTCAAAAAAAGAAGAGAGAAAAAGATCTTAAAAAGAAAAAACATGATAAAAAAGATGTTGATAAGTTTAGAAGAAGATCTTTAAGACATCAAGCAGTAAAAAATGTTGAGAGGTCTCGTAGAGACCAAGAGACTCCATTCACTCACAAAGGTTTTGGTCCTCAAGCCTTTAGAGATAAAGGAAAAAAGAAAGTTACTGGAAATGAAGTTGAGGAACCAAAAACTCATAAAGTCTTGACAGAACAAATGTATGAGCTAGACATTGATCTTGAAAGATCAAGAAGGGAGAAAGAAACTATGGCAAAGATGCTGGAAAAGACAAAAGCTGAAGCTACCACTTTGGAGATGAAAAAGAAGATTGACTTCTTGCAATCTTCTAAATCTTCTTATGTTGGTGTTGAAAATACTACATCTTCAAAAGCCAAAGCTGCCTCTTTCCAAGACGATGACAAGTTTCAAAGGAAGCCATTGTATCTAGAAAGGTATAAACAATTTACTTTTATTGGCATTCTTGGTTATCCTAATGCAGTACCTAATGATATTGGATAAAAAATCCCAAAGTTTTTAGGAAACAATGTTATTTCTTGTGAAGTACATCTCAAAAAATTTATAGGTATCATAGACGATTTGAGTATTAATCATGAGGATGTCCTAATGAAGCTATTTGTTCAATCCTTAGTTGAGGATGCTAGGGAATGGTTTAGAGGATTGTCTAATGGTTTTATAGAATCTATGAAAGAATTAATAGATTTATTCAAAGATCAGTACGATGACAAAACTAATGAAGGATTCTTGCTAAATGAACTCAATAACATAAAGAAGAACTTCAATGAAGAAGTTACTGAATTCAACACAAGATTTTAGAGAGGCATGCATAATATTTTTCAAAAGATTAAACTGGATGAAAAGGTATGTCTGGCTACATACCTAAATACTTTTGATTCTAAGATGGGTTATGATCTTAGAGATAAAAAATCCTAGAAGTCTTACTGATGCATATAAAATAACAGTAAACATAGAGATGAATAGAAGGGTATCAGGGAAAATGGGTAGAAGAGATGATGCATGCTTTAGTAGGAGCAAAGAACCTGAATATAAAGAATACAAGGCTCCAAAAAAAAATAGACCATCCTATAACAATAATTATAATCCATAGAATAGGACGCATAATCATGCCTATAGTACCCAGTTCAAGGATGGAAAGCCTATTGTTCCTCCAAGAAAAGATAAACCAGAAAATAGGACCCCTGAACCTCTACACAAAAATGCTGTAAATATGTGCAGTGATACTTACTAGTGTGAGGCTTTTCAAGCCCCACACAACCCTGATTTTTGGGTTGTAGCCCTAGATATAAGTGCTAATGAAGAGAAAGAAGGTGAAGAGGGTGAGCTATGTGATCACAATAGATGTGATATGACTAATTCTTATGCATGCCTTGACATAGATTCTGAAGATGAAGTTGAGAACCATGACATGTATGGTTCACAAGGAATAATGGAGGTATATCACCAACAAGTCCTATCTGACAGTCAAGAAGAGGAGATTGATGATATAAGATGTTATGCACAAAATAGTCAGGAATCCACTAGCATAAGAAAACCTTCTGATGAAGAAAAGGATAGAATCACTGCTGATCTAGTAAATAAAGCAAGAAATAATTACCACTTAAGAAGTAGAGTAGTGGTTGATTTAGGTAGTCAGCCAGCTGCCATCTTAATCAAAGTAAACAAGACAGATGCCAAGTATATACCAAAAAGAGATGGAAATGGGGAAAATGTAAATAAACCTAAGGTCAAAATAGTAAACAAAGAAAGTGATCCAAAAGATGTACATGAGGGAAAAACTAATGTTCCAGAAACAAGTGCTTTCTCTTCCAAATTTGAAAATAAGATATCCAAGAAGGAAGAGTCTACTCTCAATATTCAGATAGAGGATAATAATATCATTATAGAAAAACCAAAATCCTTTGATGTGAAATATACTCCAGTTGATATGGGCCAATGTCTATCTCAAATGACTGTCAAGGTCACATTCCTAGAAATGATGAGGATAAAAGAACATAAAGAAAAGGTCCTTTCAATATGAAATAGTGTATCTCCAGTGAAACCTCAAAAACTAGACTATGGTGAAAAGAAATCTAACAATAAGGTTAAAGAGCCCAAGGGAATGATTTATGAGATCCCTCAGATTTATCTAAATAAAAATACTTCTACAGGGATTGTAGATTCTTTTTTCCTAACATTGGTAATTAATGGCAAGATGCTCAAAAATTGCATGATAAATTCAAGAGCATCTAATATTGTCATGCCTGCAAAAATTATGAGATCCATGGGATTACGAGTTGATACTCCTCATGGGAGATGTCAAGCAGTGGATTCAAGAAAGATCCCTATTGTTGGTACCATTGAGGCCTTACCATATAAGTTAGCTATATGCCCTGAGATAGTATTGACAATGAGTGTACTGGTGGTTGATATCCCACCACATTATGGCATGTTGCTATCTAGGAAATGGAGTGCTTCAATGTGGGACATTATTTAGTGTGATTTATTTTATGCCACTTTCAATATTGTTGGGAATAATGTAAAGGTGTCCAGAGAAGGTAGGACACCCCATATAATTGAGTTGCATGAAGATACTAACATCAATTACTGTGTAGATATTGCCATGGAGAACTTTAGAGTGAAAAGGAGTGCTCATCAATGTAAAAATTTTGATCCTTTAGTGAAGGAGTTGATTACACAGAATGATGGTTTATGGCAGATGTATTTCGATGGAGCCTATTCTAAAGAAGGATTAGGAGTTGGTGTTTTACTTATTTCTCCATCATGTACAACATTTAAATATTCTTTCCTATTATCTTTCCGATGTACAAACAATACAACAGAATATGAGGCTTTTTTTTAGGGCTAGACATTGCTGGTAAATATGGAATAAAATGTCTAAAAGTTTATGGTGAGTCAGATTTTGTAGTAGCCCAAGTCAGGTCCAAATATGTTGTGAAAAATGATAGAATAAAAATATATAAGCATGCTATTTGGGACCAAATTGAATCTTTTGATGCCTTCAATATTAACTGGATAGAAAGGTCCAAAAATATTATGGCAGATTCCCTAGCCAATGTTGCTTTGAAAATTGATGACTTGACCTTAAATGGGATATCAATAGTTGAGATTAAGAAAAGTCCAGTTGTCCCTGAAAATATTTAGAACTAGAAAGTATTTGAAGATGACCAAGATATCCTTGATTTATTCAATTCCTAGACCATTATGAAGACCAATACATATATTTCAACTCTTTACTGGAGGTCATTGATGGTAGGGATTGTGTTCTGGGGGATGATGTTGTCCAACAAAGTTCTAATCAGATTCCTAAGGGATTGGTAGAACTAGAAGCATTGTTTAGTGATCAAAATGATCATTCATAAAAAATAAGCAATACTAAAGTTGAGGATTTGGAAGAGATAAATTTAGGATTAGAGACCACTCCTCAGATAGTATATATTGGAAAAGGATTAGATTCCCATGTCAGAACAAATTTGATAAAATTATTAAGAAAGCATAAGTATGTATTTGCATGGTCTTATGAATATTTAAAAGCTTATAGGGAAGAACTTTTCCAACATGAAATCCCATTAAAATCAGATGTAAAACCATTCAGACAAAAATAGAGACCCATCAATCCATTATTGGCTCGTAAGATGCAACAAGAGTTGATGAAACTAAAAGATGCAGGGATTATCCAACCTATCATACATTCAACTTGGGTTTCTAATCTAGTGCTAGTGAGAAAGAAGAATGGTGACATAATATTATGTGTTGATTTCGGAAACTTGAACATTGCATCTCTGAAAAACAATTATTCTTTACCTAATATGGAAGCAATGTTACATAAGGTTATTGGTTGTGAGCTATTATCAATGATAGATGGACTTTTAGGCTACAACCAGGTGTTAGTAAAATAATTAGAACAATTTAAAAGTGCATTTACTACTCCTTGGGGAACTTATGTATATGTTAGAATTCCATTTGGACTAATAAATGCAGGAGAAAATTTTCAGAGAGCCATGGATGTTGCATTCAAAGAGTTTATTGACTTATTCATGGTAATCTACCAAGATGATTTGACTGCATTTTCCAAGAAAGCAAGGGATCATTGTGAACACCTAGAAAAAAATTTCAATAAGGCTTTAGAACATGGTGTCTCTCTGAATCCCAAAAAATGTCAATTTGCAGTGACAGAGGGAAAGTTGCTGGGACATATAGTGTCCAAAGATGGAGTGAGGATTGACACATAAAGGATAGAAGCTATTCAAAAGGTCATTGATCCAAGAAATATTAAAGGTGTACAATCTTTCCTAGTTAAGATAAATTTTTTCAGAAGATTTATTGCAAATTTTGCTAAGATTGTCAAACCAATTATTATACTATTGAAGAAAGATGCAAAATTCCAATGGAGTGAAGAAGCTCAATCGGCTTTTGAAACAATCAAGAAAATAGTTCAGGAAGCACCTATCTTGAAGTCACCTAATTATAGTAAGCCTTTTTCTTTATTCTAATTTGCATCTTTTCATACTATTGTTGTTGTTTTACTTCAGAAAGATGAGGAGGGATTTGAGCATCCTATTGCCTTTTTTAGAAAATATCTCCAAGATGCAGAGATAAATTATGAAATGATGGAGAAACAGGCATATGCTTTGGTGAAATCTATGAAATCATTCAGACCTTATCTGGTTTGTGCCAAAGTATTAGCATATGTACCTCATTCAACAGTAAAAGACATCCTTACTCAATCAGAAGTAACTGGTAACAGTTGTAAATGGATTAATAAAATTCAAGAGTTCAATTTAGAAATCCATATTACTAAATTGGTGAGAGGAAAAGGTTTAGCAAAACTTATGACAAAAGAAAACTTAGACTTGGTGCAAGTAAATAAATTAGTGATATAGGACTCAACAGTAAAAAGTATTGAAAGACAACCTTTCTATGTTGACATCATGTATTATCTTAATAATGCCAAGTGTCCTGAAGTTATGAATGACAATCAGAAGAGGAATCTTTTATTACAAGCTCAAAAATACACCCTAGTTTAAGGATATTTGTATTGGAAAGATAGAAATGGTGTAATATTATTATGTTTAGATCAGAGCCAAGCTGAGAACGTATTAGTTGAAATGCATGGTGGAGTATGTGGAGGACACTTTTTTTCTAAGACCACTACTCATAAAATCTTAAGGGCTAGATATTATTGGCATAGCTTATTCAAGGATACTCATGCATTTGTTAGAAAATGTGAACCTTACCAAAGGTTTTCAAATAAGTTAAAATTCTTAGGTACCCTATTATTAAATCCTATAAGTGCTGAATCACCTTTTTCCATGTGGGGTATTGACTTTATTGGAGAGTTTTCAGAGAAATCCATTGGAGAAAATAGTTGGATACTTGTTGCTACTAATTATTTTACAAAGTGGATAGAAGCAATTCCTACAAAGAAAGAAACTAACAAAGTGGTCACTGATTTTCTATTGGAAAACATTCTGACCAGATTTGGTGTTCCTTCAAAATTAGTAATGGATAATGCTATGTACTTTAGATAAGATGAAATTAAGGATTTATTTATTGAATATGGGATTATGATGTCTTATTCTTCCCCATATCATCCTAAAGCAAATGACAAAGCAGAATCTAGCAATAAGAGCATATTGAAAATCTTAAAGAAGACCCTTGAAAAGAATAAAAGAGCTTGGCATACAAAGTTAAAATTTTCTCTATGGGCTAATAAAATAACAATGAAAAAATAAATAAGTAAGTGTTGGAATTAATGGGAAGTAGTACTGAGAGAGGGGTGAATCAGTACCTCTAAAACTTTTAACACCTTTCAGAATTCATCATTAGTAATCATTCATTACTTCTTTACCGACCATTACTGTTGTTCTTACTTATGCATGTATTGTTCATTCATAATCTTTAATAGTTTGCAAAATTCATAGAAATATTCATGAAAATGATAAACACATAACACAAGATATGGTATCACAGAAAACTCCTATTAGGAAGTAAAAAATATGGTGGGGATGGAACCCACAAAACTTCACTATCTGCAGAATGGAAGGGAGCCAGTTAAGGCTTAAAATTTGATCATTTGTGATGATCTACCTTGTTAGGAGTATTGAGGTGGAGACCTGTTAAGATCTACTCTGTTAAGAGCTTTAGCAACACTGATTTAAGTGTGCACTCAGTTATGAGAGTTACATTAGGATAGTTAAGCCCACCTTTCTTGAAAGGATTTCATTAGTGCACTACACTTGTTAGAATGAGTACAAATGTTGACCTGACTATATGCAGTCTAAAATTTCTAATTACAGATCTATTAAAGCTCCCAGAATAACAATATCACCTTAAGTGATTGATGAATACCTTTTTTCTGTTCTTCGGTAGCCTCTGTTCTATTCTTGAAACTGATTTGATTCTATTTCTATCCTTCTTCATGAATTCTCTTGTCTGGTCTCTATATGCTCGCCGTGGCTACTATCTTCATTGAACAACTCTATTCTTAATGGATTAAGCACCTATTTATACAATTATTTGACCTATCTTGGAGTCACACATTACAATGTTAACTCTTAGATCCAAGGTTTACAACTTGACCTTGATCTTTAGTTTGCATGTTTTAAAATAGTAAAACTAGTTTAAAAAATAATAAATACATTGCTTCCTCCACACATAATGGATTTAAAAGTAAATCTAGAAGCTATAAATACAACTTCAGTGATTTATCTGACATGGAAAGTCAGATCCACTTTTTGCAAGATGTAACTGACTTTCGGTTCTTGGTCATCGAGTTGAACTTGAAGTGTGTCGGCGTTCCTTTGTTGAACTGTTCATCAGGTTCCCTTTTTCTGTTGGGCTCCTCTCTTTTCTATTTTTTTGGGTTGCACTTTGTTACTCATCAAGTTCCCTTTACCTTTTTGTCATCAGATAACACTTAACAGTGTTTATTGGGAAACCTTGGCATCGGGTAGTGTTGTGCCTTGTCTGTCGGTGTAGAGTAAATCGATGGTGCAGATCATGTTTTTCTTTAAGTATACTAATGGAAAAATTTAATGCCTTCAATCTCCCCCTTTGAAATTAGTATAAAAAACTGATATGTGCATAATACTAAAAGAGTTTAGTATATATACCTTGTTTATATCCCTGTCATCATATGACTCCCCCTAACTGTATGCATTGGTATAGTATAAGTATATGTACATGTATATGATACATTCTTTGTTCTTATCTTTGTATGTACATATTCTTTCCTCCTTGTATTTTCCCCTTTCTTTTACTATACATATTATTTCCTCCTTTTGACTGAGGTGAGTGAACATATCAATTTCCCCCTTTCTTTGATACTTATGACAAAAATGTACAACTTATAATATGCCAAAAATTGTGACAAAAATGTGCAACTTACAATGTGTCAAGTATATTAGAATGGGTTGTCTTGATATATTCTTGCATTTTCTCCCATTTTTCTTTCAGTTGTTCTAGTGCCATGTGATGTAGCTCCAGCCTTGCCTGCATATCATAAATGCTGTCTAGGATAGACATTTCAGGAGTGGCAATTAGTGTATTTGCCTCTATCACATGTTGTTTTAGGAGTGTAAGTGTTGGTAAGAGCTTAGCTTGGAGCTCATTTACCTCATCTCTATACTTCATCTCTACAAACTATATGTCCTATCTCTGTTTCCTAGCCTATTTAATTTTCTCATCGTGCAATTTAATTGCTTCTTGAGTATTGGTGAGACTTTGTGCACTGGCCTTAAGATCAACATCAATTTATGCTATCTTGTAGGTATACTCCTGAGTGAGTTGATCTAGAGTGCACAGTTTCTGTATTAAGGTAATAGCTTCTAAGATGATTGGATTAATTGTACTTACCAATTTAGATAGCTTAACCTTTTTCAATGCCACTTCCTGGCTTATCTTCTCAGCTAGCTTGAACTCATACTTTTGTTCAAGTCTCTCTTCCATAACTTTCTTAGCATCAATATTCTGAGATGTTATTGCATTTGTGAGTATTACCAGTTGATCAAGCATTGGAGCTTTTTGATCAATATCTACATCAGGTACAATCTATTGAAGTATTCCTCTTGCTACTTCCAGTACCTTGGCCTCTTTTCTTGCTCTCTTTAGTTTGTCTTGAATGACCTTTCTCTCACATAGATTGACATACTTTGTCAATGCAGTTGGATCCAATGTCCTTGGATCACAAACTGGAATCTCAATGACTTCATCCATAGTTACTGGATTCTTATGCTTTCCTTGCTTCTTCTTTGAGATTTTTGGGGATGCAGAGGTATGAACTACCATAGCTAGTTCATTTTTTCCCTCTGAAGTGGTTGGTGAAGGCCTTGTGGAAGATTCTTCTTGTGTTTTCTACTCGGGTGGCACCTGTTGGTTTTGTGAAGACGTCTTTCCTTCAACCTTGGGTGTCTCTGCAGATTTTTCTTTTGATTGTTTCTCCTTCTCATCTTTCTTTTCTTCTTCACCTTTCTCTGTTTGTGTGTCCCCTTCTTCCTTTTGAGTTTCCTACTTATTTTGATCAGTAGATGTATCTTTCTGATCATCGGTTGCAGCCTTCTTTGTAGTTGTATCTTTTGTATTATCTATAGTATCTTTTTCTTCAACATCACCCTTTTCCTTGGGTGTGCTTGTGTCTTGTACTTCAGAACCATTATTACCCTCTAAAATATTGATTTCCTTCATTAGGATAGGATATTTCTTTGAGTGGTTGATTGGGTTGTATCGAGAGTGTTGTCCTGCATGTTGGTTTGATCTTTTTGAGCATTGACATCCTCAACTTTTTACACTTGGTCTGCAGGGTCTAGTTCTTTGTATTTTATGACTGAAGTGTCCTGCTCTTGTTCATCAACAACATTCATATCTTTATCATTTGATGTCTTAAATTCTTGTTTTTGTTCCTAATCCTTAAGTATAATGAATATTACTTCATCTTTCTTCTTTGGATCTTTGTCAGAGTCATAGTTAGTGATATCTTGGATGTCAAGATCATCCATGAATGTGTCTACATTTATAGGCTCATTATCACTTTAAGTATTGTCCAGAGCAATGTGCTGAGGACTTGCATTGTCTGTCTCCTCATGTCTATGAGGTGTGTTGGTGAGAAGAAATTGATTCACACCACTTGTTGACCCTGTCGGTAGATCCAGGAGTTGTCTCCATTTAGTTTTAGTCATTTTGTCCAGCTTAATGAATTCGCATTCTAGTACTTTGTAAGCCCTTATCTTGGCTACAAATTTTCCTGAATGCTTTTTCATGATCTCTTTGATTTCTTCAATTTTGGATTCGGGAGACATTAGGGTTACTAGTATCCTTTCCCTTGCTTCTCTTTCTATTTGTAGAGCATATGACCATTGTTGGTATACTCTATTACCCAGCTCCTTAGGTATTTTATTGACAAATTCAACAGGCGCATATTTGTACTTGACCATTGACTTAATAACTGCCTCTTGTATTTTATTCTGGTCATTCGGGTTTAGTGTATCCCATTGTTTAATTTTTTTATTAGACATGGTGTTGGATGTAGCAATAGATTCAGTAGCTTCATCAACTATTTGATTTCTATAGTTATTCTTTTCCACATAAGGCTCATCATATTTAGTGTCCTCTATGTCAACCTTTGTTCTAACCAACCTTTTCCTCTTCTTTGGAGGTGTTATTTTCATAGTTTGCTGCGTTTTTCTTTTCGCTGGCTGCTTCCTCATATAGGTCCTTACTTGACCCTTTTTAAGAGGTGTTGTATCAGTTGTAGCAGTTAGACTCCTTGTCCTCTGCTTCTTTGCAATAGGTGGAGGTGGAGGTGCATCAGATTCAGTCTCCTCAGAATCCGATTTCTATTCTTCTTGTTCCTCACCGATGGTACCCTATTCATCAATTGTCTTTGGTTGCTCTTGTTCCTCCTCTGTTATCGATAGAATCTTCTTGAGATTCTTCACCATTTTATCCTTTTTGTTTACAGTTTTCTTGATTTCTAGGCCTTTTTTATCTTTTATTTTGCCTCTTCATAGGTTCCAAACCTTGGTTGCTTTCTATCAATGGGCTCATTTATTAATGCCTCAATTGTACTTGTAGCTTGATCAATATTGATCTCATAATCCATTGGTGCTAACCAATCTATCCTTGGTATAACTAGTTTGATATGGGTGAAATCTGTGTCCACCATGAATCATATTTCATCTTTATGTTTTTCCACAAGTTGTTTAGGAATCCTAGTCCTCTCCATCATCTTTTCCTTGAACTCAAGGAAGTATGCAGACATAATAGATTCAAATTTGTACCCTAGTGACTTAATCAATTCACTAATCTGTTGGGTTACCGATTTGGTAGTGTCCCATTTTACTTTTCATACTGAAGGAAAGTATTATTGAAAATATAAAAAGATACACATGATAAGTGAGCCGAAATTACACATGTTGGTCTTTGTAGCCTAATTGTGTTCATGTTCTCATCAAGTTGTTTTAGCAGGATCTCACACAGATCCATCTAAATTCCTTTGGTCACTATCTTGTAAGCTGTGCTTACTGCTATTGTAGAAACAATGTTCAATCTGCTTGCTTGAAAATTTTTATACCCAACTACACATGCACCAAATTTTAGTTCTTCATCCGTGATTGTGTTTACTTTGAGACCTCTATTGTCTCCTTCTACATTGGTGAGTTTTTCAACTTATTTCATGGATGGATGCTTATGTTCCCTAGGATTTTCAGTTATCGGATAACCAGTGACAGTGTGAAGAACATCCTTGGTTATTTTCTTGGGTTGGTCTAGCCATAGCTTCTTGTCATGCATTATGCTCAAGACTAACCTTATCTAGTCTATTCTAAATTCCATTAGGAAATGTAGGGCATTAGTTAACCCTTTAACATCCAAGTGTTTGTGATCTTCCTTCAGTTTCCCTTCGGCATCACAAAGTTTCTTGTAAGCTTCATCCATTCAAGATCACCTATCTCTGCGATCTTGTAGTGAATATAAGACCTAAAATTTTCTATAAGCAAAACCCTAGGTGGAATTTTTTAAAACACATCAGTTTCATCAAGTTTCAATGCAATTTACATGCAGATCTTATACTGTAGTCCTTGAGGTGGTTGCCATCATTTTTCAATTTTGAGGGTATATTGGAAATTTAGGGTTTCTTGAAAAATAATGACAGAGATCTTTTGGTGCCTTTGATACTTACTTCAATTTGTAATAGTGTTGAAAGATCTATTTTCTATGTGCTTAGATTGATCTGAGGATGCAATACTTTCTACTCTTTAATATCTCTGTCTTTCTCTCTGGTTTCTCTTCAAATCGCGGGTGCAAAATGAAGTTGTCCCGTCGACTATTTATAGAATTTTAGCCCTAAGTCTTTGTAATAAATGATCAATGAATCATCGGGACATGAAGACGAGTTTCATCGGGAAGAATTTCCAAAACATCGTTGGTGAAGTTGAGTTACTTCGGGATAGTTGTTAACAATGTTGCTTGTACCAACGGATATCGGTATTCTATAGTGACAACTTTTAACTTTCCTTTCTTACCGATGGGTGTCAGGTTACATTGGTAACTTAGTCACTTGTGTGTTGACCGACAATTTCTGGTAAGTGTAGAACAACTTATCTACTTTGTTCACTGATGATTTTTGACATGTGTATACCGATGGGGTTGATTTCTTAGAATTGTAACAAGTAACATAATATGCATCTTTATTCATGCAGATTTTGAATATCTATCAATTGTATAATGGAACTGATGCAAAATATGACTTGATATAGTGCAGTTCCATACTTAATTGTTCAACTTAACTGGGGGTGGTGATGTCACTGGATCCATTGGATGGGGTGTCACCATTTGCATTTCTTGGCCTAGCTTCATCATTGCTTGAAGCATTTATCCATATTTTGTCTCTTGCCCTCTGGATATCTTCAATGGTGTTTCCATTGGGATATGTTCTTGTCTTTGTCAATCAGGCTTTGAAATCTTTCTTGAGGTGACCAATTTTATGACAGTGTAAGCATGCCATTCTGGGGTTTGACCACCCTCTAGACCTTTTGGTCCATGCTCTCATGTAGTTTGTAGCAATGTGACCATATCTACGACATGCTGTATAGTGTATCCATGTATTGTAATCCTATGTATATTGATTACCTATTCTCTTTGGTTGATAAGGAATCATTTGACCTTTAGGCTTCCATGCTTGCCTTTTCTTTTTCCAGCATTCTTTAGATGTGTGCCCATTCATATTTCATGTAGGATAGTATTTGTCCATGTAAGTTTCCTTCTTTGGCTGTTCTATCTTAGTCTTGCATTCATAAGCCTTATGTCCTTTCTTGTTACATTTATAACACAATCCTATGAATGTAGGTGTAGATTTAGGAATACCTTTCATTTTACTTTGGCATATATTTGATGTGTTCCCTTTCTTTCCATAGTGTTTGGGTGTTAGCTTTCTTGGTCTTAGATTTTCATAAACATTCTATGAGTTTGCTTGATTGGATGATTCTCCATTTTGGGTAAAGCCTATACCATTTTTGTTGTTGACTCTTCGTTGTCCTTCAAGAAAGTCATCCATTCTTTTATTGCTTTCTTTAGCCTTTCTGATAATCTCGTTATGCTATTGCTGAATTCTAACCTCATGTTTTAGCTTTTCATTTTCTTCTCTTAGTTCACCGATAATCTGTATTCTCTCAATGAGTTCCACATTTATTTTGTTTGCTTCTAGACTCATAAGAATAATCTAATTTGTGAGATCATGGTGATGCCCAACATGTCTTTGAATTTATAATTCCTTTTCTTGTAGTTTCTATATAATCTTCCTTCTGTGATCAATAGCAAGTGTTCTTTCTGTCTCAGCTTGTCTAGCAGAACTCATCACATCAATCATTCTCACCATCTGGCTCTCTTGACCGATTTGCAACATCTTTATTTGCTCTGTCAGATGTTGATTGATCTCCTTTAGATTTGTGATGTTCTCTTCTGATGTATCTGATGTATTACTTGCATTTGATTATGAAGATTCAAAGAAATATGGAATCTCTTCTTCTTGATAATCTTTTTCATTGTTCCGAGAAGCCATACCTTTCCTTTCATTTAGCAGCTCTCTCACCTTGATTCTAGCTTCTTTATACTATTCATAGAACATCTGTATCTCAATTAGCTTTTTTTTCTCAATATTCTTATCAAGTTTTTACTTCTCCATTGTATGATCTTTGCTCTTAAGCCTTTAATCTTTCCAAGAAGATACTTAGCTCTGATACCAATTGTTGGAATTAATGGGAAGTAGTACTAAGAGGGGAGGGGTGAATCAGTACCTCTAAAACTTTTAAAACCTTTCACAATTCATCATTAGTAATCATTCATTACTGCTTTACCAACCATTACTGTTGTTCTTACTTATGCATGTATTGTTCATTCATAATCTTTAATAGTTTTCAACATTCATAGAAACATTCATGAAAATGATAAACACATAACACAAGATATGATATCGCAGAAAACTCTTGTTAGGAAGTAAAAACTGTGATGGGGATGACACCCACAAAACTTCACTATCTGCAGAATGGAAGGGAGCCGATTAAGGCTTACAATTTGATCACTTCTGATAATATACCATGTTAGGAGTATTGAGGTGGAGACCTGTTAAGATCTACTCTATTAAGATCTTTAGCAACACTGATTTAAGTGTGCACTCAATTACGAGATTTACAATAGTACGGTTAAGCCCACCTTTCTTGAAAGGATTTCATTAGTCTACTTAACTTGTTAGAATGAGTACAAATGTTGACCTAACTATATGCAATCTAAAATTTCTGATTATAGATCTTTTAAAGCTCTCAGAATAACAATATCACCTTAAGTAATTGATGAATTCCTTTTCTCTGTTCTTCGGTAGCGTCTGTTCTATTCTTGAAACTGATTTGATTCTATTTATGTCCTTCTACATGAATTCTCTTGTCTAGTCTCTAGATGCTCTCCATGGATACTATCTTCATTGAACAACTCTATTCTCAATGGATTAAGCACCTATTTATACAAGTATTTGACCTATCTTGGAGTCACACATTACAATGTTAACTCTTAGATCCAAGGTTTACAACTTGACCTTGATCTTTAGTTTGCATGTTTTAAAATAGTAAAACTAATTAAAACACTAATAAATACATTGCTTCCTCCGCACATAATGGATTTAAAAGTAAATCAAAAATCTATAAATACAACTTCAGTGATTTATTTGATGTGGAAAGTCAGATCCACTTTTTGCGGGATGTATCTGACTGTCAGTTCTTGGTCGTCAGGTTGAACTTGAAGTGTGTCGGCATTCCTTTTTTGAACTGTTCATCAGGTTCCCATTTTTTTTCAAGTTCCTCTTTTTTGTTCCATCAAGTTGCACTTTGTTACTCATCGGGTTCCCTTTACCTTTTTGTCATCGGATAACACTTAACAGTGTTTATCGGGAAACCTTGGCGTTAACAGTGTTTATCGGGAAACCTTGGCGTCGGGTAGTGCTGTGCCTAGTCTGTTGGTGTAGAGTAAATCAATGGTGTAGATCATGTTTTAGTTTAAGTATACTAATGGAAAAATATAATGCCTTCAGTAAGTCACCTTTTGAACTTGTATATGGTTTACAATCTAAAATTCCCATGTATAATTTAATACCAGTATATATGTTTATTCAAGAAGAAGAATTAGAAATTTATGACCCAATGCAAGATAGGATAATGCAATTAGTAGAACTAGACGAGGTCAAAAAAGAAAGTCAAAAAGAGAATGTTAAACTACAACAAAAGATGAAATATCTTTTTGATAAGAGAGCAGGTAACAAAAAGTGCTAATCAGAGTTTAAAGATGGGTTGAAGTTTCAGGAAGTCGCATGATCATGAAGAGAAATAAGAGTTAAGTAAAAATATATGAGATCAAGCAATAATCATTGACCTGAAGGATAATCTTGCAGTGGTCGTGAAGCCTTAGAGTAAACTCTTCAGTTAAGAAATTTATTAGCGAAATCAAATTCATTCAGTCATGGTGTTTCACAAATAAACCAAGGTTAAGAGATGAGTTAAAAGCCTTCAGTCGCAAGATCTCTTTTGAAAGAAAGGGTTAAGTTAAAAGATGTGAGATAAAGAGACTACCATTAGATGTAAAGAAGATCTTGTGGCCAGCGTTAAGTTGTGAGATGAAATTTCAGATGGATGAAAGATTAAGAGGTATAGTGATTACTGTCATATTTAATCAAGATCCAAAGGCTGGTGTTCAATCTCAAAAGAAACCCTGAGTTAGATAATTCTTTCAACGACAACAAGATTCAGTGAGTCATGAAGTCTCGATAATAACTATGTTGAATAAGAGTTGAGTAAAGCTTAAGTAGAGTTTGAAGCAAGAATATTTGACCTGTGAAATAGAAAAGATCTAATGGATAGCGTGAAGTCACTTTTGAAAGTCAACAAGTCAAAAAGGGTTTAGTGATTCAATGATGGTGATTGAGATTTGAACACGTGTCTAAGTCTTTTAGAGATCTGAGTTAGTCATGAAGTCTCAATGCAAACTAAAGGTTAAGAAGTTCTTTCCGTGACTTGTAGATAGCTTAAGTTGCGAAGTCTCAAAGTAAACTATAGGTAAAAGACAAAGTAAAGGAGATTACACACGAATCGTTGGATTAAAAGCTGATCAAAGGGTAGTTGCGAAGTCTTAGATCAAAAAGAGAAAATAAAAAATGTATATGAGATTATGTGTGAACCATCTGATTGAAGGAAGATCTGGCAATGGTCGCATAATCTCAAAAGAAACTTAGAGTTAATGAAATCTTGGAGAAAATTTGATTTTACACAGTCGCGTAGTCTCTACAAGGAGCTAAAGGTTTAAGTAAGAGTTATTCAAAGCCTTAGTCGTGGAGTCTCAAAAGGAATGTGAGTTAAGAGATTTCTTTCAGCGATTAAGAGATGAATGTTGATCATGTGGTGATCATTAAGTCTCAGAAAATAACCAGAGTTAAAAATTACCCTCAACGACAAGGAGATCATATAGTCGCATAGTCGCTGAAGGGAACCAGAGTAAGAGTGAGGTAAAATATAAGGTTTTATACCATGCCATGTTGTACAGTTGTCAGCCAATCAGAATACAAAGATTATGAAAACATGTTTAAAGAGTTCCTGAGCTGTGATAAATGAGCCAATCATATCATATCTTGTTCTAATTTTGAATATAATAAGGTTTTAATTGAAAATCAATCATTCAAAATTAGTCACTCTGTGTGTGTAAATGGGTACCTGTCAGAATCAACACATACACTCAATAGGTCATTGCATTAGCTTGAAAGGTTAGTCAAACGTTCAAAATCGCTAATATCTGCCTATTGTCTTCTAACTAGAAAGAGTGTAATGAATAACATATTTAGCCCTCAGAATATGCTATAAATCAGTGACCAATACTATTCTAGCATGAACGATTTAAGATTAAAACAAGCTAAAAAGATGGAAAAGCATGTATTCTAGCTTCAAAAGATGAAATGAGAACAATGTAAAAACATGAAATAAGAGATGGAATGTAGTTCTAAGATTAATCTAGCAGCATAACAATGTATTTTTGATTTCAAGAGAAGGCTTATTTTCTCTCAAAACAGGCTTCTATTTATAGAAGAATGGGAGAGAGAGAGGGGGGACAAGGTTCATTTATGAATTTGGAGACTCATAAATGAACATGTAAGAGCCTTTAATGCCCAAGGCATTAATAAGGCATGGGAGAGACATGGGCTTAA
>MU226203.1:1924274-1940351 GCA_018584345.1 Thuja plicata
AACAATTTAATTGCTTTTTAATAATTAGAGGACTATAGCCATTTTAATTAAATTAAATAGGCTAGGGGAATGGGTTGATTGCAAGTGGGTATTTGATTTAGGGATTTATTTAATTCCTTTATAAGTAGATACTATAGCCATGTTTGATTTGGATTTGATTTAATTGGTCGAAATTGATTTGAATTGTATGGCTATAATAGTTAATATAAATCAGTGATAAAAATCACCTAGGACATTAAATTGATTCAAAGAATTATGCCAAGCAGTAACAGGGTCGTTTGGACATAAATCGAGGGTATGATCACACTTAGGGAAAATAGGGTCTATAGTTGCGACATACCAAATTCAGGTGGTTACAGTCACCTATCAGTTTCAAATGCCTCGGCTAGAATGGAAAATTGATATCACAACACGTAGAATTAATGACAGAAGTGACTGAATTACAAATCCATGATTTTGAAACAAGGTTTGTGCATTAATTTCTCTGAATAAGTAGGCATAACCATTGATAATTTCATTTTACCAAGGGCTATAGTTTTCAGAGAAAAATCTGCATAAGTGATTGGTATTTTCAAGAGAACAGAGCTATCCAGACTTTGCAGAGTAAAGAAAGAAGATTTGATCAGTTGCAATTCAAGACAAACAACATGAGAAAAGTAGTGAGTGTTTCCTTAACTAGCAGGAAAAGCGGAGATGATGATGATTTGAAAGGAAAGAGGAATTACTCAGAGGAGTTCATACAACTTCCAGGATCCAATTAGGGAAAAAAGGTAAACGATGAGTACCTTGGTGACAATTTTTCTTATATTAGAGATGCAAAGATATCTGATTATTCAGGTTATCACTTGTTTAACTACTTCCACAAGAATAGTGAAATTCATGTACCCATGTCAAACCCTTGGACATGTGGATTAACAAAACTAGTAGTTTCTGATGTATTTGTAGATGTTGATTTGATATTGGAACTAGCCAATAGGTATGACACCATTTCAAAGACCATTAAGAAAGATGATGGAAAAATTCTAGTAACCCTTGATAGGGCATCATTCATCAAAGCATTTAATATGTACAACCCCTGCGCAACATAAATTAATTTGAAAGCCCTAGCTAATAGATATACTAAGGAATCTGGCATTGTGTCCAAATTGATTCAGGCCCATGTGCCAAAAGGAACCAGGAACTATATAGCCCCTATTCCTAGTGATAATGCACCATATTTTTACAAATACTTGGCATTCTACATGAAGTACATTTCATATGCCCTATGTAGAGTTTTAGTGGTGGATAGTGGAAGAGAAAGAGTATCATCTGACATGTTGATGATAATTCTAGACTTGAAAATTCATTATGTCGATACTGACTATGATTACATTCAATATGTAATTGATAAAATGCACCAGGGATTTGTGGATATCTAGAGTAAATTAGGAAGCCATAAATTCCTACAATATTCATTGCTCATACATTTGATTATGTTTTACAATTTTAATATCATGGGTTAGCACAACCTGCGGTTTAGAAGATTTTATCATGGTCAATCCAACCATGTGCAGCTTTGGTTAAGGGTATGGAACTACACATCCAGAGAGAATGAGTTATGTGCATTTGAGAACTAGGTAGTGTATGCCTTATTGAGAAATTTAGGAGTCAATATGACTAGGCTTCCAGTCAAAGTATTACAACTTTTGAGGCCCTGCAAGTTTGTGGATAAATGGAATGGAGACCACAACTGGGGTGATTTCTATTGACATAAAAAAATCAATCTCATTAGAGTATATGGTTTCTCTCAACCACCACACATCTTTCCATACAAAGTGCCACCTATAATTGCTATCATGGAGTTCCTATGGCAACTCATGCTGAAAGATAGGGAGCATTTGGCTCCACATAGGAAAGGAACTTTCACACCAAGGTAGTTTATAGCTTCTGATTTTACAATAGGGAAGAGGGCTTATGATTTTGTAAATGGATGGTTGAGGCATTACAGAATGAATGTTTCCCTCTATAGATACATTGATCACCAATTAAGAAAAGTCATAAGAGAAGGAAAGAAGAAAATAGAAGATACATATGACAATGTGGAGATGCCTCTCTTATTATGTCAAGATGAAAGGGAGTTGCAACAAGAGGAGTTCCTAAAAGATGATGAATTCATAAAGACCAAAGAATTCAAAGACTTCCTTATATGGGCCAAACAATGGAAAGTAGGGGCATAGTTGAAATTGGATGGAGGAGAAGCCATAAAAAGTGAAGCCTTACAGGCTCTCCAAGAATATGATTTAGAGTTTGAAAACATGGCCCCTGATGAGGGTAGACAGCTAGTGAAATCAAGTGGCATGTTTCTAGTAGAGGGATGGGACCTGGCTTCAGCCTTCATCATTGATCAAATGAGAAGGCAACCAAACATCAATTTCTCAACAGAGACACAAGTAGGGGAGATGGTTAAAGGGTGTGGCTATAATGCACAATCTCAAACCCTAGCTATGTGGGCTCTAGCTCCCAAGAACCAAAAGCCATCATTGATCAGTGTGAAAGAAAAGATGGAAGGGGATAAAATAATTTGGTCTGTGCACAATACATGGGATCTAGAAATTTCATAGGCCCTAACCCTCTTTTCTCATTTGAATGAAGCAAAGGCTATGTAAATGTCTAACATGTATCAAAAGTTGTTTGATGAAACAAGCCTCATTGCAAAGGATAGAGAGCTGGGTTTAATAAAGATCAGTGCTATGGAAAAAATAATTTTAGATCTAACTCAGAAGCTGCAAGAGATCCTAGAGGTTTTTCATGTTGAACCAAAATAGGCTGAAGACATACTTGTGCAGACAGAGAATATAGGGGATGCTCAGAGGGAAACAAAGCAGAAAGATGCAGAGAAGAACAATGTGGCTTTAGAAGCCTTTCTAAATATCCTATATCATAGAATTAATATTTTAAAGGATAAAGTTAATTTAGTACATAGAGCATATAATAAGTTTTCCGGCCTACAAGTAGAGGTAACTAGTTTTGTATCTACTTTGAACCCCTACTTTGGGACTTGATTAGTTAGGACCAGTTTATTTAAAAGGTTAGCATCCTTCCAGCCACTAAGGCTAGACTTACCAGAGATAGTCACATAAGTGGGTGATGAAATAGATTAGATTGGGGTAACCTTGTCCTTTTTCAAGGGCAAGGCAAATAAAATAGAGACGATATTGAATATGTTTGGGTCTGATTATAATAAGTTTGTTCCTTCAATCAAGTTAGAGGACAATCAGATAAAAGTAGTGGAGATTTGGAGAAATGAATTTGATTCATTACTACCTAGTAAAGAGGCATTTACTTCTGACACAAATGAATTAGATATGGAGATTTTAAATAAAAACTTGGATGAGGCATTTAAGGCCGAGATGGATTTTAATAAATTTGTAACAGATGTCAAAATCATAATAGATGCTCGATGGGAGAGGAAAAAGACACAACTTGAAATCATTAAAAGCTTTAATTGGCTTGGAGAGGAATATGTAGTAGCATGGGATGTTCTTACAAATCCCAAGAAAAAGAAGCCTGCCACAGCTGACCTTAACATCATATATGAAGAGTAGAAGGACACGTGACACCTAATCTTTGAGCACAAGGAGGTTAGTCATCTTAAAGATTAATGTATGTTAGCCTATAATGGCTATCACTAACTCTCACAACAACTATTGGAGGCTATCCAGAACATATTTAGACAAAGGTTCCAGCTAGTAAAAGATTTCACAGATCTAATTTGATTGTATTCCTATTTTGTCCTTCCACCGCTTGGAGTCTTCTTGTCTTCTTGTCTTCTTCTAAGTTTTTAGGGTTAGGTTTTAAACCATCTGAAGCTTGTTGCATCCTTAATTTTGAAGGATTCCAAGATGGTTTATACTATATATAGAGCATTTGTATCATTTTGTAGGGATGAGATGAGAATTGAAATATAATTGCAAGCCAGACTACTTAATTTTGTCTAAGTTTTGTCCATATTGTATTTTGACTATATTTGAAGCAGTAATCATTTTAATAAAGTACATTGTAGTTTCTATCCTATATCTTGTGTTTGTCTCTTTATATTTCTATTCTAGCTCTTATATGTTTAAATTGCAAGGCATATTAGATATACCAATTACAAGGTGATTGTACAGTTGCTTGTGAGTTCTTTCAAGGAAGGAATAATTCTTACAAGTGATCCCAGAGAGCTAAGAATTATTATTAGGATATGATAACAGGGGTGTTGGAGTGAAAGGTAGTCTATAAGGAATTCTACCCAAATTGTATGTATTTAAATTAGTCAGTTATTTTGGATTTACATTTGATATTGACTCTTTGCCCAAGGATTAGGCACTGGTTTAGGGTTTGGAAAATAGTTAATCAACATCCAATATTCAAAAAAAAATCAATCATTTACATTTCAGTTACAAATACATATAAGTTTAAGTAATTGTATCAGAGAATACAATTCATTTTTCTGATTACTTCAAGAGAGAATCACTAGGTCAACCCTCCTAAGTTCAGAGAACTACAAAAGGAAGAAGGAAGATAATCCTTATTACATTACTTTTTGCTATTGTTAAATTAATTTTTTGGCTTATTAAGCTCTATATCAGAATGATTATAGTCATTGGAATAGTTTTCTATTTGTTGATATAGTAAAAGGCATTTAGCAATCTAATAAGAGACCTAATCCACTATAATAGATATTGAAGGTCAGCAATCATTTGAAGGTACACCCGCCTGAGCCTGTGGATCTCAAATTCGAAGGAGGAATTAGTCCTTAGAAATTAGGATTTCTCTTGCATAAGTTGAATTGGAAATAAAAAGAGAAAGCATTCACACTATTTTAAGAACTTGCAAGAAAAATCCCTAACACCTTTCCCCCTTCTTATAGACACAAAGTTGTAGCTGTTGAAGAAATCATGACAATAACAACTATAACAAGAGACAAGTTGATTGGTAAGATTACTGCTTTTGAGTTAAGTGAATTTGGTGGTGCTTTGCCTAAGGTTGAAACAACATTCAAAGCTACTGTATCTACAAAGGACATGCAAAGATTAGATCCGGGAGAAGGATAGACAAAGAGGATGTCTAGATATGAGAAAGAGATGAGAGAAATTGAAGAAGAGCTAATGATTCAAGAGTTGGAAGCACTTATTAATAAAAGATTGCCAAAAGGATCTGGTAAGTAAAAAGGAAATATGCCTCTTAAGTGTTTTTCATGTAAGTGTTATTAATAAGATAGGACACTTTTCATCTAAATGTCCAGAAATGGCTCCTAAGTTTAGGATTAATAGACCTAGTATTGCAAATAAGTGCTTCTATGTTGTTGATGAAGGAGTTATTGATGATGAATCTGATGATGTTGATAAGGGTGAAAATGAATTTAACTTCATTATTATAGATTAATATAATCAAAATTCTAAAGATCCTATGCCTACTATTTCTACTAGTTGTGTTGTTAATGGAAAGGCCCTAGCTTCTCAAGTGGTAAAGAAAGATGAGTGGGTGATTGATAGTAGATTCTCTCATCATATGACCTATGATAAGAGAAAATGTGTGTTCTATGAGAAATATGATGGTGGTATTGTAAGATGGGGTGATAACACTGGTGATGTGATCAAAGCAAGAAGTTCTATTTATTTAGATGGAAAGAACACTACTGATGATGTGTTATATGTGGAAGGTTTGAAGCATAATATTCTCAGTGTTGGACAGATGGTGGACAAAGGCTATGGATTACATTTCAAGGATGACAGATGAAAGATTGTGAATGAATGTGGAATAGAGATTGCTTCAAGGTCAAAGACAAAATGTAACATATTCCATTTGAATAGTGGTCAGAAAATTTGTTTGATTGCTCAAATAGATGAAAGATAGTTATGGAATAAAAGGTTGTGTCATGTGAATTTTGATAATATTGTGGCATTAAGTTTTGTATCATATGAAATGGTGAGAAATGCTATGTAGGAAGACTACTCACCAAATAAAATGGGATTGAGCTATGATACATTAGGAACATCCCTAAAGGCCCACCCTCAAACCTTGATCAGATTAACACAACCCAAAATGATGAAGGGATGCTAATGCTAGATATATATTTGAAGATGAAGTGTGGGGATAGATTTATTTAATGTTAAAATGTATATGATATGTAAAATTATATGCAAATATATGAAAGGAATGAAAACTATGATAAATGAAATGACAAATAATAAGATAGGATATCAGATATGATACATAAAATTAAATGCAAGATTAAAATAGGAATAATGAATTCACCTTGAAGATAGGAGAGGAGGACCAAACTTCAGGTCTAGAATTGATTGTCACAGAATTGTTAGAATTAGAAATGGTTCTAGATCTGGGACTTTGAGACCTATAACTCTCAAATGTGAAATTTATGGATCCAAAGGACTATGTCAAACAAAGTAGACCTTGTCCAAGAAAGTCAACCTAATCCTAGAAGCTCAAAATTTGATTAATTCTATGAAGGATCTACCACTGGTTATGAAAATCCCAAAATCTAGATCTGGAAACTTGAAAACCTATTCCTACATGCAAGGAGAAGGGGAAATTTTTTTTGAAAAGGGGCTTTCCTTGGTCAAGTCCCTGTATAGGAATCAACCTTGAAATGAAATAGAAATTGCATAAGGAAAGTAGTTGTTGACCATTTTTAGTCCCCATCATATTTTAGATATATTAGATCACAAGGTTGAGTTGTAGTTAATGAGACAAATAATCAAAGTAAAACACCTAAGGCCTCCAAAAGTAGAAATATTTTAGAAATTCTTGTGCCTTAGTCATTTTCATCATAATTGGGATGTTGGGATTTAGGCATCAATCATGAATAGTCATCAGGCTTGAAAGCCACTTCTAGAACTATTGTCAGAATCTGATGGTGCAAATGGAACTAAGGAAAACTAAAGGAAAATGAAGTGGCTTGTCAGGGTTTTGAGAAAACACATTAGTGAAGGAAGTGTCATCAATGTCCAAGGGTACTTCCAGAGGTGTTATTAGGATCCAACACTTATCTAGAACTAACTATAAAAGAATGAGGGCCCACTTTCATCCAAGGCAAAGAAAATTAAAGGTTCCTAAAGGGATGTCAGAGTTTGAGAAATGAAGTGGAGGTTCTAAAAAAAGGGGAAACATGACTCTTTGTAAAAAAAGAAAGAAGTGGAAAAGGGAGATACTTTCAGAAGCATCATCAGATCCTGAGGCCTGACATTGAACTACATAAGAGCTAAGACCAGTAAGAGGGGGACACATGGCAGAGCTCAATTGTGTAATTATGTTTGGTCTAGAGTGAAAATGGAAATAATGAATGAAAGAGGGACATGCGTCCCTAGTTAGCCTACCCCTTTTCAATGGAGTTTGGATTTTTGTGAGGCAGTTTTATCTTTCATCGATGAGCTCTCTTTCATTAATATGGTTTTCAACAGGGTTTAAACCTAGTTCCATCGATATCTATTTTGATGGGGGTTTAGTGTTCTACCAAGTAGCTATGGGTCTTATCGACATGATCTCTTCATTGAAAAGATAGGTTCAAACCCCTTTGACCTATAGTCCCGTGGAAGTAAAATATTTAAAAATAAATGGTCACTTCCATGACCATTTTTTCATCTACAGATGAAGGGTATAGAGCATTGAACTTCAAGCTATCCTAGGTACTTCTAGAGGATAAGCATTGCCATCAATGCTGAGTTGATCTGATATGGGGCTATCCCTCCATGCTCATTAAATGAAAATACTTTTTTGTAGATGTCTCAATATTAGATTTTTGCACCAACGTACTTAAGGCATGAAGACTTTTGATGCTATAGTTATTGCAGGGAACATTCTTTTGTTGTAGGATATTCATGGTGGCCTCTTCCTATCACTTCTAAGATTAGTTTTCTTTTGATCTATTCTTTCTATAAATTGATACCCTAGTTGGGGTATAAACTTTATGTGTAGTCTAGGCTATGCCTGAAATCCATAAAGGCAAGTTTGTACATTTTCCCAGGGATCTCTTTTTCTGGTTCTTTACAGAGTTCCCTTGTGTAAATATTTTTTCCTTAATCAATAGAAATTATTGTTATTTACCTATTCTTGACCCAAATAATATTTTGTAATCTTTTTGCCTTATTATTTGGATGTATACCATCATCTTTAGTACTGTATGAGTGCATTAATCTAGGTCAATCAATCATGTTCAGTGAATACTTGTATTCCTTGCCTGGTTTTATTGATTCTTAACTTTCATATTGTTCCAAAGTTGATAAATACAAAGATTAGTATTATTTTGTGAATTCTATTGAAGTTAAGTGTTGTCATTGGAATTAGTAGATCAATATTCAATCTATTATATCACCTCTTTTCGCGTTCAACGTATCCTTCTCCCTTTTCTTCAAAAGAAGTAGTTTTAGGTGCACCCAAATTGTAAAGGAAGTTGGTATTCTCTTGAGATTTAATCTCTTTGATCAAGTGCCACATTGAGAGATTGTTTCCATGTTTCACAAGATTTCCTAGGTTGCTAACCACCATATAGTAAAGGGTACGTAATTTTGTGACAATAGTTTTTGCCATGCTCGGTGGGACTACATTGAAGCTTACAAGAGGAAACCTATTAGTTTGTTGGTGTAAAGTAAAGGATTTCAACTTATATGTTTAGGAGATAATACTTCTCTTAGCATTCAAGCCTTCAAGAGGCTCAAACACAAGTACTTGATGAATCCATCTCTATATTTTGGTTCACAAACCAGTTTTCTACAATTCATGCCCAGGATAAAAACAAATGCATCTTCTAGAGTTAATTTTTAGTTTGTTCAACTCCCATTTTAAATTCTAGAAGAAGAAAAAATATAATTTCTCTATCATTAGTTAGGAGTTCAGAAGAAACACTATACAAACTAGATCTATGTCTACTCCTCCTATGATAAGAACACAACCTAGGATACCATCTTCTCAATTGAATAGACCATTGTTTCATATGGCTATCCCTATAAATCAAGTTTTTGCTACCTTTAATGGTGGTAGTCCTCTCATATTAGTCCAAAGGAATAATATACCAGTGTCTGCACTTAAGAGTTTACCAGATTTCATTTGTGAAACTTCCATTTCCCCAATAGAGCACATTTAAGAGGTTTCAAATATCTGCAATAGACATGGTGTTATAGATGATGATGTTGTTGTTAGAATTTTAGCTTCATCATTTAAGGGAAAATCCGTGCAGTGGTATAGAGGATTTCCACATAACTCTATCCATGATTGGGATGAGTTAGGAGAAAAACTAAGTAAGAATTTTGAGGATAAAAGTGATCACCTATCACTTTTGGAGCATCTAACTACGATCAAAAGATCACCCCATGAGTTCATGACAGATTTCAATTATAGATTCTAAAAGACATGGGAAAAAATACATGCTTCAATAAAGCCTTCTCTTGGTAATTCTTTCTTACATTATATTAGAGCTTTTAACAGTGATATTTCTACAACCTTGCAAACAATGGGTGGAAATACTTTACCGATTGCATATGATATGGCTATTAGAGTAGATAATTGCGTAATCCAAGGAGGGAAGTTAGCTCCTAGGTCTCCAATACCTCTATTTCCAGAAGCACCTGCACATCAACATATAATGGCTCCTATTCCTTCTACAAATACAAGTCAACCACTTATTACTGATCTACCAAATTCTATGTAAAGCCCCTCCTGAGAATCCATGGACACAAGGATCAAACAAGCACTAAAATAATGATTTTTTATAAAGAAGGAATAAATAACTTACAAACATATCACAATGCAAAAGACTTAACACAAACCAAAGATTCCCAAGCTCTCACTATGATCAAGATTCAATTGCTGTCTACATGATTAATATACAAGGTTCATCCAGATTACTATGCTAATGTACAATCGATGCTTTTTAAACCCAAAGTGCAATTCCTACCATGCTTAATCATACAAGTTCATTTACTGAATTATAAATGCATTAAAATGGTTTTCATAAATTTTACCCCAAGGATGATCGATACTCGATCTGTTCTCACTTGGGAAGATGCGTCTCCAAAATGGCTATCTGAAGATCTACTTTGAATCTTTTCGTTAAGGATGAAAATGCCCTTTGTTGATGATACACATAATTTCATGAGTGAATTTTTATGAGTATACATGAGATACTATATAAGTATCTACAATGAATAATATGACAAAATGATAAGTCCAATACGTGCAACAGAATCTTGTACGAGAAAATACTAGGTGTTATACGAGAACTTACTATGGGTCGTATGACAACATATTTATACTCATAAGAGAAGCTACATATCTGACCTTAGGAAGAAGGATAGGAAAAGAAAGATAATATAAAAGGGTAAACTCCACAGCGGGGAGCGCCAAAAATGTGTGAACCGAGGTTGTAGACCCTCGATTGCACTAAAAGCATAAGTTCAACAAGAATATAAGTATCTAGATCATCTAACATCAAATACATATATATTAGCATAAAGTAACTGCATAAATCATTGAAAGTAACCTGAAGAAGAAAATGAGTAACAAGCTCCAATCCTGTAGTGAGAGGGCAACTGTCTCTATACTCTGATCTCTAGCAGTGGTATAGGTTAGCAATGCCTCCCAACCACATGGAACCTGTAGGCCCAACCCACCATTCTCATGGAGATAATGACCTAATCATATTCACATAAGACACAACACATGAAAGAGGCTACATAAACACCAACCAATGCATGACTCAAGGTACACATAATATTATGAATGCCAATGCAGTATTCTAGGTCACTACTTAGAATACACTATAGGATATTATGTAGGGACTCTAGTGTAGTGTCATCACTTGGCTCGTACTAGCCTAAGAAATATGTGGTATGGTAACTCATCTCCCTTAGGAAACCTCATACCATGTCCTCGCACCAGCTCATGTAGGAGACTGGCTACCGTACAGACACCATACCCTCACACCAGCTCATGTAGGATGCCTGAATAGCGTACAAGTGTTATATTATCTTTCATTATGTCTTATTACCCATGTTTTTATTTGGTTAGCACATTATTAAAACCTCTTCACATTACCTTGTTGACCACTTACAAGCCGAGATAACCATGAGAAGCCACTCCACATGTATACCTGTACATACCCTTTCTTGCCATACGGTGAGTTCCACAAGGCAATGCAATTTACCAACCCAACCCCCAAATGATCAAATACTCAACTGGCCTATATCCAAGAGTTTGGATCTCACAAGACCCGCCATAGGCACGCTCACGTGCACATAAGTGGGTGCAACCAACTCCATGTAAATAATGAAACAATAATATGTAAGGGGCTAGATCCAGGAAAATAAAATAGATGCTAAGAAAATAACACACTTGGAAAATACAACCGAGTGGGGACAAAAAAGGATAAAATTACTCAAACTCTGGCCCAAAGCAAAATCCATGAAATAAACTTGCTAGAGAACTTTTGGATCATGATATAAAAATACTTGGAATGTCCTCTATCCATTCTGAATCCATGAGCCTATTCCTTGTAGAAGAGGCTACTAAAAACATAATTCAATTCAAGCTAACAAGGTGACAACTAAATACTGGGTGGCACACAAAACAAGGCAATGCCAAAAATGCCCAAAATTCAAACATTCTAGAATTCAAAAAAATAGAAAAACCACTGCTAAAACATGTCCAAACTCCCAAAAATCAAATAAAATTCAAGTTCTGGCACACAAAGAAAATTTGACAGCATAACTAGGTAAAAACCTCAATTTCCAAAATATGGAATCACACAAATACTCATGCCCACCCAATCGGGTCATGAAAATGCATAAAATGGAGGGGAACACTAGTTATCAATCCCCAAACATTTAAAAATCAAAATAACTTAACAAAAGGAAGAGAAACAATTAAAAGTAGAAAGCCCTACCTCACTCCAATTGCTCAAAAACCGGAATGGAGAGAAGAAAATGGAGAAGACTTCAAATGGGCTGAAAATCTTGGGGAAGATGGAGAGCCACACTATGAATCCAATGAGCCTATCCTTGTGATGAACTAATGAGCCAGTCTCCCACAATGAGAAAAATAGTAAAATCTCCAAGAGGGTTTTTAGAGAAAAACTCAAATTCTCACAAGCATAAAATGAAAAGTGAGTCTAAAACTCACTTTTTGCCTAATAGAAGCACTTTTATTAAAATATCTTATAAATTAGAATATTAAGCCACTTAATAAACTAATTGGCCATTTTCAAAATTAATTAAGACAATTCCAAGCATTTGAAATTTAACTATGACAAATTAACAGGTTAATAAATAAAATAAATCAAATCATTAAAATTCCCAAAATATAATTAAATCAACATTTAAATTTAAAAATTTATGTGACAACTACAGAACCCTAAATGCATAGACACACTCACTGGTCAAATCACATAATGCAATATGAATTCAAATTTACCACAATAACCAGAGGGTTATTATAATAATATTACGAATACGTCACCCATACATGGACGACATTGACTCATCATGAAAGGTAAAGGTCATTATCCCTTGGTGCCATTGCTGGGGATATAGGTACACATTCAAATCCTATAACTCAAGATGAATGTACCTGGTACCTATTAAGTAAACAAGAAAACATCAAGTGTAGATGCTCAACATATAAATAGTCAAAGCATAAACAAAAACAAAATCATGTTGAAGGAGAATGAGACATCGTGTAGATCTTGCAAACAAGTGACTATGACTTTGTCTCACTTTGTACTAGCACCAATAGGAAAAATGCAAAGAAGTGGTGTAGTACAACATAAAAATATATAATTACATGATAACACATTTAAATTAAAGTATTTAAATAATCATTTACAACCATCTAAGCATATATCTACTGAAAGAAAAAGGCAGACATCGATAGCACAAAAGCACCATTATAAAGAGTCCAATAACATCCATTGGA
The DNA here is from genome assembly GCA_018584345.1 of Thuja plicata. NCBI lineage: Eukaryota > Viridiplantae > Streptophyta > Pinopsida > Cupressales > Cupressaceae > Thuja > Thuja plicata. The sequence goes on from MU226203.1 coordinate 1,937,220, forward strand.
TATAAGTATAATCCCCAGTCCAAGTCTGAATAAAAACTAAACTAAACATCATCATAAAGCATCGTGTCACATCACTAGAATCATCATGCAGATATGACCAAATTGAATGGCAACATCATCCAACATCTGACAACTATGATACTGGTAATCAAAATAATATAAAGTCACATGAGCATCTCATCATGAAAGTAATCCAGTAATAATAATCAAAGTGTCTCTCGGGTCAAAATAGTCATGAGATAGAATGCAAATATGGGAAGCACTACATCTTCACCCATTGGGTTTAGGCTTACTCCTAGAAGCCTGCAAAAGGGTATGGGTACAAATATTTCTACCACAAAGCATCCTCCCTTGTGGTAGAAGTCTCACCACTTGAGTCCCATTGGACCCTTACTGATCTATGTCCCGACCTCTGAGGGTAAGTGTCAGATTCTAAAGAATGCAAATGGGCTCCAAAGAAAGATTCCCATCCTCTACTAATAAAGCACCCCAATCAAGAACATGGGTCACATTAGGGATATATTGTCTCAACACAGAAACATGAAAAATGTAATGGATGTGCACTAGGATAGGTGGAAATGCAAAGTGATAGGAAACATGACCAATCCTCTTGAGGATTTCAAAAGGTCCAATAAAGCGCGGAGCTAACTTGAGCCTTTCCCATAATGGATGGGACCCTTCCAAAAACAAACTCTAAAAAACACTTGGTCACCAACTGAAAAGTGATGATCCAGCCTATGGGCATCTGCATACTTCTTATGTCGATCTTGAGCAGTGACTTAATGATCTCTAATAGGAACAACCTAATTCTCCATATCTTGAAGCATCTCTAGACCCAAAACTACTCAGTCCTTTAATCGATCCTAACTCAAAGGAGTACGACATGGTCTATCGTACAAGGCTTGAAAAGGTGACATGCCAATATAAATATAGTACCCATTATTATAAGAAAAATCAATGAATTACAAATAGTCCTCCCACCTTGTCTTATGATCCATCATGTACATGCAACACATGTCCTCAAGAACCTAATTCACCTACTCTATCTGTCCATCTATCTTTGGGTGATAAGCAAAACTAAAATTGAGTTGTGCACCCAAGGCACGCTGAAGAGATGTTCACAATGCCAAAGTAACACTGGATCCCTATTCGAGATACTCCTATGAGGAATCCCATGAAACTGAACAATATCATCCAAGAACACATGCGCTACTGAGGCAATGATATATAATTCTCTCATGGGTGAAAAATGAAATACCTTGGAAAACTTTTCCACTATCACCATAATAACATCTTGGTGATGTGATGGAATAGGAGACCCTATAATTAAATTTATGGATACATTATCCCAGTTACACTCGGGAATGCAATGTGGCTGCAAAATACCCGCAAGATGTTGATGCCCTTGACAAACTATAACTGATTGAATGTTTAAAGATGTTAAGTTGATGATCACCGAGCTCCAGAAAGTTAATGCAAGACATTAAATCAGTTAATGTATTGTATTGTCATTGATGTCAAATTGATATAATCTGATTGGTCATATACATATTGTCAAAGACTTCAAAGAACCAAAGAAATAAAGGTTATGTTATCAGTAATGCATAAAATTTTAGCATACAGTAAGTGACAACAAACACCGACGGACAGTGCACAATAATGGATAGAGAACCCTAAGAAGAGTCATAGTGATACCTGAGCAAGATACCTGAACAAACATTATCAAGAAGAATCAAAGTGATACCTAAGTAGAACTGAAAGTCACAGTTTTACCCCACGAACAGACAACCCTGACGGATAGAGATTCCCGAGGACAACTGAAGTCAATACCAAGAAAACAAGGAGTTGAACACTGATTAGAACTAAAGTTTAGAAATAACAAAAGACTTAGCTGGCAGGAGCTAAAGATAGAGCTAACTATTTGATTACATTGTTTTCATCAACCAGTTAAAATCTAGAGATAAGATAGAGATTTAAAGCTAGTTTTATTCCAGTTGTCAAGAAGAAATCTACAGGATAAAACTAAAGCAAGCTTTAAAGCAATAATGGAAAGATTTTTGGATCATGTCAAGAACTAGAAATACAAGGATTTAGAAATGGTGAAATCATGTCTATAAAAGAAAAAATCTAATTCATTGTGAATTTGGGGAGAATAGAAGAGGATGCTAAAGAGAATTTTGGTGAAGATAAGAAGTCTTCATACAGACCTGATCAAACAAGTTGAAGAATAAAGCTAAAGTTTTCTGCAGACACCGAGCAATAGAGAAAAAAATAACATTCACCAAGCTGAAAGAAGTGGAGCAAAGGAACATAAGAGAAACATTTATTAGAAAGGTATTATGAGCTTACAATAGATCTGAACATCTGCAAGATTAAGTTTTATTTATGAATAGATCATATACTGATTTGAAGAAACTGATGAAATATCAGATTCAACTCCAAGATCCAGCTGCATGCAATAAACCTGTCACAAGAATGAAACAACAAAATGGAAAAAGAGAAACCTAGAAGTTTACTCAAAATGTGAGAGCAAAAATATCAACTGAGTTAATGAATAACAATTAAAAAGTTCAACCTTAAAAGGTGAACAAAACCCTAAAAGGGAAAAACTAGGTTGCGCATTATTAATTAAGAATTAATTAATAACGCACCTAAGAGAAGCTTAAGGAAATAGAGTAATAATACTCAAACACCCCCCCTTAAGCTGAACGCAGGGAGAAAGTTGACCTAACAAAACTATGAAAGCAAGAAATGGGTCCCGGCAACAAGGCCTGATCAGGTACCCAACAACAAGGAAATCTCTGTAAACTGGGGAAATAGAGAAAACCTAGTGGGAAAAACCCTACCCCAAAAAGAGATCAGGAAAAGCAAGAAAAGACAAAAAGAATGACTTTAAGAGACTCTCTCAAAGCTAGTAGTACAATGCGTGCTGCTAACCCCCCCCCATGAGAGAGGGTCGAGGCTCCAAAGCCCCCCTAGAATGAAAGAACCCCTGGAGCAAAGAGCAAACCACTGTGACTCCAATGCAGAGGAGTGAAAGTCAGTGGGTGCTGAAGAGGTGACCTCAAAAGATGAGGTGTCACTGGAAGGCCGAGCTGATGCTCAAATGAGAAGACACGAGGATCCTGAAAG
>MU226203.1:1941822-1961533 GCA_018584345.1 Thuja plicata
GAGTCTGGTCATGTGTGGCTTCCATGTGTGGTAGTTGTGAGGTGTTAGTCGGGCCACAGAGGGGTCCGACATTGAAAGAAGAATAAGACGGAAGTAGAAGGGTCTTTCTGAATGAAATGACAGAAAGGAAGATGCACCCCCCCATAATGTATAAGCCTATCCCCTGTACACCACAAAATACTATGAAAGCACAAGAAACGAGAAAAAAAACCTGAGTTTCAGAAGCAGAACAAGAGGAGAAACAAAGCTGAAACTTCAACACTAAAAATAGGCACTCAGATGGTGGAATCAGAAAATAAGACTAGCATCATTGCGTCTATCTCGGAAACACCTTTCCGGCGATATTTCATTTTTTGAAAGACGACACCGTATGCTCAAGTTATGAACAAAAAACTGACAGGTACCCTGAAGAGTGAGCTTGCTGGAAAAAACCAGACCTTGGGCTAAAATTGACGGCCAAACGCCTGTCACCTTCTTGTCGGGTTAAATTTGACGGCCGTCAAACAGACCGCCGGAAAACTTTGCCGACTGCCAGAAAAATGAATTTCGCCAAAAATTTTTGAAAAAATCTGGCCGGGAAAAATCACCGGTGGTTGACGTCACCGGTGATGTCAGCACACAGTTGTGGTTTCGGGCTGGTGGCGGCCTGGCGGCGACGCCGGTGGCGGCCGGGCAGAGGTGGCCGGCCGGTGGCGAGAGGGCCGGGCTCGGTCGGTGGCGGGCCCGGGTGGCGGCGCGGTGGCCACTGGGCTGCGCGCTGGCCAGCAGTGGGGCTCGGGTGGCGCGCTGGTGGTGCCCTGGTGGCGTGAGCTGGCAGCACCTTAAAACGCCGAAAAAAGCACATTTTGTGAAATTTTTCGAGTTTTTTTTCTCGATTTTTGAGCCGTACGGCCCTAGGAGGCTCGAAATTTTTCCCTGGGGTCACGGAGACCAAAAGTAGTCAAATTTTATATGATTTCGACTCTCCCGGGCCTTCTTAACGCAATGGTGGAGTCCGTTTTGGCTTAAATGGCTCTAAAAAATTGCAACCCTCCAGATCCACTATAAAAAGCACCAGAAAACCCCAGAAAGAGAGGGCTTGGTCCACAGCTCCAAACAAACTTGAACAAGCTGCAATAGCAAGGCTCTGATACCATGAAGAAACTAATAAAATATCAGATTCAACTCCAAGATCCAGCTGCATGCAATAAACCTGTCACAAGAATGAAACAGCAAAATGGAAAAAGAGAAACCTAGAAGTTTACTCAAAATGTGAGAGAAAAAATATCAACTGAGTTAATGAATAACAATTACAAAGTTCAACCTTAAAAGGTGAACGAAACCCTAAAAGGGAAAAACTAGGTTGCGCATTATTAATTAAGAATTAATTAATAACGCACCTAAGAGAAGCTTAAGAAAATAGAGTAATAATACTCTAACATGATTCAGTTTAACCATTGATTCAGAAAATTTCTTAACAGAGTAGGATTTAACTATCCTTTATATATTGAGATACATCCCAAGGAGTATCAAAAGGTTTTCCATGAAGATAGCATAGTGAATTCCAGATATCAAGTGAAAAAATATTAAATTTAAATCCTCTAATAAGGTCGCACTTAACAGTGTGTTTGTAATCTTTAATAGGGTTGGCTCTTCACCAAGCTCACTTCAAAAGAGTGAAAATTTTGGGTTACCGGTCCCAAGTGGTTTTTCCCCTAACAAGGTTTCCACATTAAAAATCCATGTGTCAAATGTGTATATGGTTCATTGCTTTGATGTTTTGCTTTAAACACTACTAAAATAAGATTGATCGGTAAACACTAAGTTATTTATTGTATTTCGGTAAAGGTCAAGACTACTATTCGGTAAAGCTTAAGAAAAGGAATAAACAGTAAACTCCAAGTAGTAGTTATTTGATAAGATTATTTAAAGGCATACATCTTGTAGGACTGAAGATAACTAGAGGTTTATATATGTGGTATAAAGTTTTGGATTGAATTATTTGATTAATTTTTGAGGCCATTGGTTCACCCCCCTCTCAGTTATTCTAACAATTGTTATCAGATCTTTGTGTGCTTAGAATGAAGGTTTCAAGACCTGAGCTAATGATCATAAGATGAGAAAATAGGATGTGCCTAAGTTGAACAAAGACAAATTTGCATCATGGAAAAGGAGGATAAGACTCCACCTATCAGGTATTGGAAATGATGTTACTCAATACTTGGATACTGAATATGTGTTGCCTACTGGAACTCACACACTTGATCAATTGAGAGAAAAACATGAACACAATTCTATGATGATAGAACTTGCTTCCTCACTCTCCGATGTTGAATTTGAAGATGTCAAAACATGCACCACTGCAAAGAAAATGTGGGATAAATTGAAGCCAGTACATGGAGGAGATGCAAATGTGCTAAGAGCTAAGGAAGAAATACTAAGAAGAAGGTTTGATGACCTAAGAATGAAATAAGGAGAAAACATCACTTAGTATAGCTGTAGAATCAAAGAGGTAGTTAATTCTATCTGAGGAGTAGGAGGTATACTTGAATAAGAGACATTGGTTAGTAAAATCCTAAGAACCTTACTACCTATTTATGCTATTAGAGTATCTGCTATACAAGAAATGAGAGTAGTAGAAAATAACAATGTCACTCTAGAGATTTTGATTGGTATAATTATTTCATTTGAGATGAATAGCTTTGACAACAGTGTCTTACCATCTATTGAGTCTGCATTCAAATCTTCTTTGAAAATAAGCAAATCAAGTCATAAACACACTATAAGGAATGATAATGAAAGTAATAGTGATGATCAAGAACTTGATGAGATTGAAGCACTAATGGCTAGAAGATTGCATAGAGGCAAAGGTAGTTACAAAGGTAAATTACCACTTGTATGTTTTAATTGTAAAGAGATTGGACACTTTGCTACTAGATGTCCTAACAAAAGAAAAGAAGACAGAAACAGTGATAGAGGTGATGACAGAGATTACCCAAGTAATCGACAATCTAAGAGAAGAGACAATCGAGACCAAAAGGACAAAGGAAAGAAAGCTTGTTACCTGGAAAAGAACAAAGCTGAGAATACTGACACCAAATATGATGAAGATATTGAGGTGGTATTTGTTGTTAGGAAGGATGATTCAGATGAAGAGGAAAGGTATGTTGAGACTGCACTCATGTCTAAGGTTAGTAAAAATGATGTCTGGATTATTGATAGTGGCTGTACTCACCACATGACTGGAGATAAAGAAAAGTTTGAGTGTTATATTGGTGGATCAGTAAGAATGGGTAATGACTCACCTTGTCTGGTTGAAGGTAAAGGAACCATAATGTTAAATAATCTGATCAGATGTGAAAATGCATAATGGGTAAAATAACTTAACTATAATCTATTGAGTGTTTCACAACTGAATAACACAGGTCACCAAGTTGCATTTGAGAAGAAAAAGGTAAAGATCTTTAATGAATCAAGAAGGTTGATCAGAACTGGTGAATAGACAAAAGGTAACCTATTCTATCTTGATGATATTAACACCACTTGTTTAATGGCTAGAAATGAAGACCTATGGTTGTGGCATAAAAGGTTATGTCATGTAAATTTTTACAACATGATTAGGATAAGAAATAAAAGGAAAGTAAGGGCTTATCGAGCATGTTAAAACCCAACCATGTCATGTGTAAGAATTGTCAAAAAGGTAAAATGAAAAAGTCTAGTTTCAAGAGAAAAAAACTACACATCTAATGCTATTCTTGAATTAGTCCATACTGACCTATGTGGACCCATGGGAACAAAGAGCTACTATGCAGATAGATACTTCATTCTATGTGTAGATGATTATTCTATAATGATGATAGTTATGTTCTTAAAAGAGAAATTGGAAGCATTCAAGATGTTTAAATGGTATAAAGCTATTGTAGAAAAACAAAGTGGTAAGGAACTGAAATTCTTAAGATCAGATAGAGGAGGAGAATTTATTTATGATGAATTCACTAAATTCTGTAATGAGAATGGAATTCAAAGACAGGTTTCTGCACCAACAACACCACAACAGAATGAGATTGCTGAAAGAAGGAACAAATCCATTGTTGACTATTTTAGAACACTGATGATTGAGAAAGGCATCACTCAAACATTCTGGAGGGAAGCTGTCAGCACTGTTGTCTACACATTAAACAGAGTTCAATTAAAGAAAGACACTAATAAGACACCTTATGAGCTATGGTATGGACATACAACCAATGTAAGTTACTTTAGAATTTTTGGTAGTCAATGTTATATTTTGAAATATGATAGAAATGTAAAGCTTGAATCCAAAGGTGAAGAAGGAATGTTTTTAGGGCATTCTACCAAAAGCAAGGCTTATAAATGTCTTAACAAAACCTATAACAAAATAATTGAAAGTGAAAATTTCAAAGTAGATGAATTTTCTGAGAAAAATGATGAGGAAATAAGAAAGGAACTAGAAATCTACAACATGTTTGTCTATAGTGATCAACTTGACACTCTTCTTGAACAATAGTGTATCACTCCCGAGCGACAGAACAATGCACCCGAGCATCAGGCTGGAAACACCAAAAATTAGGAAATTGCTCACAATGATATACGGAGTGATGGAGATCAAAATGAAGGTCAAGATGATGATTAGAATGATGAAAAATGAGGTGAATCGATACTTTCCAAGTATGTCAAAATACACCATCCACAAAACTAGATCATAGGAGACAAGAAGGCTTAAACGAGAATAAGAAGTAAGTCACTGAACACTAGATGTTTAATTTGTTATTTTGAGCCTAAATTTGTCAATACTACACTTGAAAATGAAGAATGGGTCAGTGTTATGAATGAAGAGATAGAACAGATAAAGAAGAACAAAACATGGAAATTAGTACCTAGACTAGATGACAAGAATGTCATTGGTACCAAATGGATATTCAGAAACAAGATGAATGAGAATGGAGAAGTCACAAGGAACAAAACAAGATTAGTATGCAAAGGGTATGTGCAAGAAGAAGGTATTGAATATGGGGAAACCTTTGCACCCATTTCTAGACTAGAAGGATTCATAATTCTACTTGCTTATGCTGCATTCAAAGGATTCAAGGTATACCAAATGGATGTCAAGTCTACATTCCTGAATGGAATACTAGAAGAAGAGGTATACATTGAACAACCAGAAGGGTTTGTTGATCCTAACAAGAGAAACATCGTTTGTAGACTACACAAATCCTTGTATGGATTAAAACAAGCACTAAGAGCATGGTATGAAAGACTTCACTCCTATCTCATAAGTATTGGATTCGTAAGAACAAGTGAAAATAGTAATCTGTATTTAAAAGAAGATACTGATGATAACATTTTGATTGCTGAAATATTTGTTAATGATATCATATTTGGAGGTAATGATATGTTATGCAAATAATTTTCTAATGAAATGAGAATAGAGTTTGAGATGTTAATCTTTGGAGAGATCAAATTATTTCTTGGTCTACAAATTCTTCAATAGGATACAGGTATATACATCACACAATCCAAATACATCAAGGAAGTTCTCAAGATATTCAAGATGGAAGACTCCAAGCCAGTTGGAACACCTATGGAAATAGGATGCAAGCTGACAAAGGAAGACAAGTCAACCAAGGTAAATTAGACTCTATATATATCTATGATTGGAAAACTCATGTATGTTGTTCATACTAGACCAGATATAGCACATGCAGTTGGAATAGTTGCAAGATTATCTACTAATCCCAAAGAATCACACATGACTACTGTCAAAAGAATTCTGAGATATCTAAAGAATACTGAGGATTATGGCTTATGGTATAAAAGAGAGGGAAAATTTGAGCTTCAAGTCTATACATATGCTGATTGGGATGGAAACTTAGTTGACAGGAAGAACATAGTAGGAGGAGCATATTTATGGGTGACAGACTTGTCACATGGATAAGTAAGAAGCAAAGATGCATCTCACAATCTACTGCAGAAGCATGATATGTGGCTGCTACTGCAAATTGATCTAACATTACATGGATGAAGCAATTACTGGAAGGTATGAATATAAAAATTATTGAACCAGTAATTATCTAGTGTGATAATACAAGTGCAATAAACATCTCAAAGAACCCAGTCATGCATGCTAAGACAAAGTATATTGGTATCAAGTATCATTACTTAAGATAAAAAGTGCAAGAGAAAGAGGTGAATTGGAATATGTTCAATCCAAGGAAAAATTAGAAGACATATTCACAAAGCCATTGCCTAAAGATACATTTGAGTACCTGAGAAAGAGACTAGGGGTCCGACCCTTGTATATTGGTCACTAAGTTGACTAGGAGGCTGCATCAGCCTACACATAATCATAAGATCATTCATGTTGATGCAAGAAAAGAGATGGACTGTAAAGATATATCAGTACACAACAAGGTACTTATCTGCACTGAACACCAGAGTTATTGTATTGCTGATGGAAAGGGAAATTCAAGGAATATATTATGAAAAAAAGAGAGATTTAGTTTGGCATTGTTGTCAAAGGGAGAGAAGTATCCAAAGGGAGAGATGACTTAAAGGATATATTATATCCATATGAAATATCTATCAGAAGTATTCAAAGGGAAATAAAAAAGAGACATCCATCAAGGAGAGGAACAGTCAAAGGGAGAGAAAACATCAAAGAAAGATTCAAAGAAACATTCATCTAAGAGATAGAAGATTTTACAAAAAAGAGAGAGATAGAATCAAGAGTTTCTACATCTATCTAGTGAAGGGAATGAAGAATGAATAAAGTAATCTGCAAGAATCAAATCTAAGCTAGAAGAGCTTATTGAGAGTCAAACATTTGTATTGGTTATAGAAATTTTTCTAGAGTTTGATGGACTACAACTGATATATTTCATAATTTATTAGTAGTATGTAGTGTGTTTCCATCAATACCAAAGGGAGAGATTGATGAACTATAATTGATTGAATGTTTGAAGATGTTAAGCTGATGATCACCGAGCTACAGAAAGTTAATGCAAGACATTAAATCAATTAATGTATTGTATTGTCATTGATGTCAACTTGATATAATCTTATTTGTCATATACATATTATCAAAGAATTCAAAGAACCAAAGAAATAAAGGTTATGTTATTAGTAATGCATAAAATTTTAGTATACACCAAGTGACAACAAACATCGACAGACAATGCACACTAATGAATAAATAACCCTGAGAAGAGTTACAATGATACCCGAGCAAGATACTTGAATAATCATTACCAAGCAGAACCAAAGTGATACCCAAGAAGAATTCAAAGTCACAGTGTTACCTGACGGACAGACAACCCCAACAGATAGAGATTCCCAAAGACAACTAAAGTCAAGACTGAACAAAACAAGGAGTTAAACACCGAACAGAATAGAAGTTCAGAAATGACAAAAGACTTAGTTGGATGGAGCTAAAGATAGAGTTAACTATTTGATTACATTGTTTTCATCGATCAGTTAAAAGCTAGAGATAAGCTAGAGATTTAAAGCTATTTTTATTCCAGTTTTCAAGAAGAAATCTATGGGATCAGCTAAAGCAATCTTTAAAGCAAGAATGGCAAGATTTTTGGATCACGTCAAGAATAAGAAAGACAAGGACTTAGAAATAGTGAAATCATGTCTATAAAAGAGACAAGCTAATTCATTGTGAATTGGGGGAGAATAGAAGAGGATGATGAAGATAATTATAGTGAAGATAAGAAGTCTTCATACAGACCTAATCAAACATGCTGAAGAACAGAGCTAAAGTTTTCTGCAGACACTGAGCAAAAGAGAAACAAATAGCATTCACCGAGCAGAAAGAAGTGGAGCAAAGGAAAATAAGAGAAACATTGATTAGAAAGGTATTATGAGCTTACAATAGATCTGAACATCTGCAAGATTAAGTTGTATTTATGAATAGATCATATACTGATTTAGTTTAACCATTGATTCAAAAAATCTCTTAACAAAGTAGGATTTAACTATCCTTTATATATTGAGATACATCCCAAGGAGTATCAAAAGGTTTTTCATGAAGATAGAATATCGAATGCTCGATATCAAGTGAGATTTAATTAAATTTAAATCCTCTAAAAAGGTCACACTTAATAGTATATGTAACCTTTAACAGGGTTGGCTCTTCATCGAGCTCACTTCAGAAGAGTGAAAATTTTGGGTTACCGGTCCCAAGTGGTGATGAAGGGTGCTCCCCTTAATGCCACAAACACATAACAGAAACAAAGAAGCAACAACAATTTGCAAGAACAGAAAGTGGGCTTCTTATTATCTCCACAAATGTGGAATTACAAAATTTTAGAATTACAATATGCAAAGCCACATGGGCATTCCCCTTACAATATTCTGTAGGACAAAGCCTCAAATTATTACCCAGATCTACCCAGAACTGCCCTAAACAACACTACGGGCCTTCTTTATATAGGCAATTTCCACCACCCGAGAAGGTTCCAGAAATCTATCCATTAAGGCTGACTACCCTTAGCATTTAATTATTTTTCACTTTTATTACAAAAGGGTTGGCTTTAAATATTTACAAAATATGAGATTAGGTAGCCCAACTTCCGGAAGCCATAACTTTTGAACCGTAGCTCTGTTTGGCTATTATAACCACTTTTTGGAAAGGGGAGATCGCGATCTACAGTGCCTGACTAGCGAAGCGCAAGTCAGCCGGGGGTTCAACCTTAATCTAGAGCCTCTAAGGTCCTGAAAATTGAGCTCAAGATTTTGCACCCTAAAATTTCAACAGTAAATCCTTAATAACTTCGCCAATACAGATGATCTGGCAATGAAATTCAACTGGCACTCTCATATGACTAAGATGGACCTTCACCTAGAAAATTAGAACATTCTGAGTTCAAAAGACCAACATACTAAAAATAGTAAGTTTCCAAAAATAGTAGCTTTGTACAAAATAGGCCTTATTGAATAGAAAAACACATATTTTTGGGTGATGCAAGATTGCCCTTACACCCAGGATGCTCCTGCATCAAGTGGTTTTTCCCATAATAGGGTTTCCATATTAAAAATCCACGTGTCAAATGTGTATATGGTTCATTGCTTTGATGTTTTTCTTTACACATTACTAAAACAGGATTGATCGGTAAACACTAAGTTATTTACTGTGTTTTGGTAAAGGCTAAGACTGATATTTGGTAAAGCTTAAGAAAAGGGATAAACACTAAACTCTGAGAAATATTTATTTGATAAGATTATTTAAAGGCATACATCTTGTAGGACTAAAGATAACTAGAGGTATATATGTGGTATAAAGTTTTGGATTGAATTATTGGATTAATTTTTGAGGCCACTAATTCACCCCCCGTCAGTTATTCTAACATCCCTACCTTCACTCTCTGACACTCAAGGAATTGAGAAACAAAATAAAGAACATCATGCCTCATACCTTCCCAAAAGTATAACTATCTAAGGTCAACATGTATCCTCTTGACATGAGGATGTGTGGAATATGGTGCATGATGTTCTTCTAACAAAATCAAAGAACGAAGACCCCCCAACACCAACTCATAAATGCGCTCATGGTGCCTCAAAATTCCATCTAACTCTAATGAATATCCTAAAAAATTATCTGCAAGGGTATGCCCAGACTCAATCTCCGCTCTAACCTCCTGATACCAAGTGTCACTAGGTAAAGCCTCTAAGATATGGCTACACAAATCCACACCTAAAGACAAAACTAAGATCTCATGCCTCCTTCTTCTTAAGGAAAACATGACCACATTATCCTTCCCCTTGATGTAATGAACATCAAAATCATACTCACACAAGAAATCCATCCAACGAAATTGTTGTGCATTTAGGTTTGCCTGGGAAAATATAGATTGTAGGCTATGATGATCACTATGTAGCTCAAACCTGTGACCCAAAAGAAAATGTCTCTAATAGACTATCACATACACAACCACCGCTAAATACAAATCATGAGTTGGGTAGTTTAAATTGTGGTCCTTGAGCTTCTAGGACTTATAAAAAATCACTCATCCCTCCTTAATGAGAACTACTCCCACACCCTCCAAAGATGCATCAGTGCACACCATAAACTCACCTATAGGATTGAGCACTGCCAAGATAGGTGCACTAGTCAATCACTCTTTAAGATCCTCAAGGGATGACTCACACTGCTTGGTCAAAACATACTTATTCCCTTTCCTCTGAAGAGAAGTGATAGGATGAGCCAACTGGGAGAAATATTTCATGAATTGACGTTAATATCCTACCAAACCCATGAAACTATGAACCTTAGGAACACTTGTGGGTGATGGCCAATCCATAATAGCTTGGATCTTAGAAGGACCCACTATAATACTATCACCCGATATTATGTTCCCCAAATACTTCACCTTAGTCTAGAAGAAATTACATTTGGTCAGGTTTCCATACAAATGATGGTCATGAAGGCACTGCGATACTTGGTGCAAGTGGATCTCATGCTCCCCAATGGTCTTCAAATAAAACAGTATGTCATCAAGAAAAATAAGGACAAACCGATTGAGGTAAGTGTGGAAAAAGTTCTTCATCAAACCCATGAACACTTGTGGCGCATTGGTCAACCCAAAAGGTACAATCGTAAACTCATAATGCCCATAGTGTGTATGAAAATATATTCAATGAATATCATCCTCTTGGATTTGAAGCTGATGGTACCCTATCTTTAGATCTACCTTTGAGAACACTCTCACTCCCTTCATCTGATCAAACAAATCATCAATCCTTGGGAATGGATATTGGTTCTTCATCATTGCCTTATTCAACTGTCGGTAGTCGATACACAAGCATAGATAACCATCCTTCTTATTAACAAAGATAATTGGTGCACCCTATGGGGATACACAAGGAGGAATATGGCCCTTGGAAAAAAAAACCTCTAACTACAATCGAATCTCACTCGACTTCTGATTAGTCATGAAGTAAGGTGCCCGAGAAATAGGATCAACTCTAGGAATGAGGTCAATTTGAAAATCGATGTTGCATTGCGATGGCATACCTAGTATCTCATCTAGAAACACATAAGAAATCTCACAAAGGAGTGGATGGTCATCAAGAGTCACTTCTCATCTATTAGCTCCATCAAGGTCACTAACAGACACTGTGAGCAACTAACATCCCTCTCGCATACTCTGCTCCAACTTCTTAGCTGAGATCATACAGAGTAAAATGGTTCTCTGAACCCTTACAAGCTTAATACCTCTATCTGTATCATTGACATACTACACCAAATCACACTGACAATCAATACTCTCCTAGTGGGAAGCTAACCAGTCCATACCCAACATAATGTTGTAAGAGCCTAAGGGTAGAACATGAAGGTCTATAGTGGTGGTGAAGGTTCCCAAATCCACCACACTATCACAAATAAGGGAATCCATGATCACTTTGAATCATGTGGTTAACTCAACCCACCACCTATTAACTTGTCCAGATTCCACTATCCCACATCACTAAAAAAGAGAGGGTGAAATAAAGGAATCTGAAGCACCAGAATCAAATAAAATAGTGGTAAAAATAGTGTGTAACACACCTATAGTGTCAACTATGGTGCCCTAGTGCTCAACCTAATGGTTATCAACTGCCACAAATACCTTGTGGGACCTACCTGTATCCCTAATTATAGGATCTAAAATGGTTGCACCCCTACTTTGTCCTAATAAAAAATTCTAAGGACACATTGCTATCCCGTGTTCGTACTAACCACAAGAAAAAGAACACTCCTCCAACATAACCGCATCCACTATGGGGCACACTAGACTGCTAAAAACTCTCCCTACTAGGGCTTGACTGAACACTTTGAGCTGACTTACTATACCATGTCTAGTTGCCCCACTGCCAAAAACACCCTTTCCCTCCTTGGGTATCCAAACCATGGCCATTATGTTGATTCTGAGAATAGAGAGATCTACTAAAATGAGGGCAACCTCCCCTCGTAGGTGTCGACTGAGTATGACCAAACCCAGCAGACTATGTTTGAGTAGATGGTGTAGTTGGCCCTGTAGTTCATGCACTATGGCTCTGTGAACCATCCATGCTATTGAATCCTTTCACCACATTTCTCTCAATAATCCTCACCTTCTCGGTGAAAACTACCACTATCCTAGGTTGATGCATAAGTACATCTCCAATAATAGAGCCATTAAGGCCCTGAACAAAGTGATGAGTTAAGAGGACCTCATCATGGTTATAACTGGAATACTGCCTTAGCTCAAAGAACCTCTAATCATACTGTTCCACTGACATGGTACCCTATCTAATGTCATGAAACTCATCTGCATGAGCCTCTCTATACTGAGAAGATAGAAACCTTTCTCTGAACCGCTCTTCAAATATCTCCCAGGTGAGATCTATAAGACTGATCTAGAGCTTATGCTCTATATTCCACCAAGTTGAAGCATGATCTCTCAGGTGTGTGATCGCACAATGAGCTCTAAGGTTTCTCACATAGGGATGTATAGAGAAGTAATGAACAAGGTCTAACAACCATGTCTTGTCCTTACTGCCACCTCTGTAACCACCAAAGAATGGTGGTTGAGACCATGCGATGTCTCTCATCATTTCTAAAAAGATGGTGTACTCATCATCCATAACCCTACCTCTCCTATGAGCTCCTCTGCCATCGGGTGGCATACAAGAATTCTCACGCTCTCTCCTCCCTTCACCCTTTTCAGACATCTGGGAATCTCCCCCTATGAGCCTTCATGCTATGATCCCTCACATTGTGACCCATCAAATATGGGTCACAATCGAGTTATAAGCTCCTGGATCAAAGACACCAATACCTGCACACCACCCTAGTTCTCTCCCTTCCTTTCCTCCCCCCTATGTTCCTCCTCATGATGCTCCTTCTCCTGATTTTCCTCACGATGTTCTTCCCCATGATCATTCCGAATGAAATTCTGTTGGTTATGACCCCATCCATGTCTTTGTGCAAGAGGCATCCTTTATAGACCAACAAGGCATGGGTCAGAACCAAATGAAAAAATAATAATTTATAACACAAGAATAAACCATAAAAATAAGTATAAATAAATAAATAAATAAATAAATAAATAAATAAATATATATATATATATATAAACTTCAAAACTTGAACCAACACAATGGGAGAATAATAAAGAGATCCTGACGTTATAACATGGGCTCCAATACTAGATGTAAAGCCCCGCCTTGGAATCCTTGGACACAAGGATCAAACAAGCACTAAAATATTAATTTTTTTTAAAGAAGGAATAACTAACTTATAAACATATCACAATGTAGAAGACTTAACACAAACCAAAGATTCCCAAGCCCTTACTATGATCAAGATTCAATTACCATCTACATGATTAATATACAAGGTTCATCCAAATTACTATGTTAACGTACAATAGATGCTTTTTAAAACCAAAGTACAATTCTTACCATGGTTAATCATACATGGTCATTTACCAAATTGTAAATGCATAGTCTAACATGGTTTGCATAAATTTTACCCTAAGGATGATCGATACTCGGTATGTTTTCACTTGGGAAGATGTGTCTCCAAAAAGGGTATCTGAAGATCTAGTTTGCATCTTTCAATTGAGGATGTAAATGCCTTCTATCCATGATATGATTAATTTCATGAGTGAATTTGTACGAGTACACATGAGATATGATAAGATAATCTACAATGAATAATATGACATAAGGTTAAGTCCAATACGAGCAGTAGGATCTTGTACAAGAAAATACTAGGTTCTATATGAGAACTTACTGTGGGTTGTATGATAGCATATTACTACTTGTTTGAGAAGCTACATCTCTGACTTTAGGAAGAATAATAGGAAAAGAAAGATAAAAAGGTAAACTCCACACCGGGGAGTGCCAAAAATGTGCAAACTAAGGAGGTAGACACTCAATTGCACCAAAAGCATATGTACAACAAGAATATAAGCATCTAGATCATCTAACATCAAATAAATATGCACAAGCATAAAATAACTACATAAATCATTGAAAGTAACCTGAAGAATCAAATGAGAAACAAGCACCAATCCTATAGCTGGAGAGAGTTCATCTCTGTACTTTGATCCCTAGCAGTAGTAGGTTAGCAACACCTCCCAACCACATGTAACCCATGGGCCCACCCCACTATGCTCATGGATATAATTACCTGACCACAATCACATAAGACACATACACACACACACACACACACACAAGAGGCTACATACACACCAACCAATACATGAATCAAGGTACACATATGATAATGAATGCCAATGTAGTATTCTAGGTCACTACTTAGAACACACTTTAGGATACTATATAAGGACTCTATTGGAGTGTCATCACTTGGCTCATGCTAGCCCAAGCAGTATATGGTATGGTAACTCAACTCCCTTGGGAGGCCTCATACCGTGTTCTCACACCAGCTCATGTAGGAGACTGGCCACCGTAAAAATACCACACCCTTGCACTAGCTTGCGTAGGACGCTCAGCTACCATACATGTGTTATGTTATCTTTCATTAATTTTTACTACCCATGTGTTTATTTGGTTATCAATTTTATAAAACCTCTTCATGTTACCTTGTCGGCCACTTGCGGCTGAGATAACTGTGAGAATCCACTCCACACATCTACCCACACATACCCTTTCTCACCATGTGACAAGTTCCATAAGGCAATGCAATTTCCCAACCCAACCTCCAAATGATCAAATACTCAACTGGCCTATATCTAGGAGTTCAAATCTCACAAGATCCACCATAGGCATAATCATGTACTTGTGGGTGGGAGCAACCAACTCCACATAAAAAATGAAACAACAATATGCAAGGGGCTAGATATAGGAAAATCTACAAGTTGATAAGAACATAACACACTCGGAACCAAAACGGATAAAAATTACTCAAACTCCAGCCCATAGAAAAATCCATGAAATAAAATTGATGAAGCACTTTTGGATTGTGATATAAAATACTCAGAATGTCCTCTATCCATTTCAACTCTATGATCCTACTCCTTGTAGTAGAGGCTACTAAAAACATAATTCAATTCAAGCCAACAAGGTGATAGATAAATAGTGGGTGGCATACAAAACAAGGCACCACCAAAACACACAAAATTTAAACATTCTAGAATTTGAAAAAATAGAAAAACCACTTCTAAAACATGCCCAAACTCCCAAAAATAAAATAAAATTCAATTTTCAGGCACACACAAAATCTGGCAGCATAACTAGGTAAAAGCTTCAATTTCCAAAACATGGAATCACACAAATACTTTGCCCGCCCAAATGGGTCATGGAAATGCATAAAAATAGAGGGGAACACTAGTTATAAACCCCCAACCGTTTGGTAATTAAGAGAACTTAACAAAATAGAGAGAAACAATTAAAACGAGAAAGCCCCACCTCACTCCAATTGCTCAAAAATCAGAAATGAAGAGGAGAAAATGGAGAAGACTTCAAACAGGCAGAAAATCTTAAGGAAGATGGAGACCCACAAAATGAATCCAAAAAGCCTATCCTCACGACGATCCGATGAGCCAATATCCCACAATGAGTAAAACACTAAAAATCTCCAAGAGGGTTTTTAGGAGAAAAACTTAAATTCTCACAAACATAAAATGAGAAGTGAGTCAAAAACTCACTTTTTGCCTAATATAAGCACTTTTATGAAAGTGGCTTATAAATTAGAATATTAAGCCACTTAATAAACTAATTGGCCATTTTCCAAATTAATTAAAACAATTTCATGATGACATGTAACTGTTTGAATGTTTGAAAATGTTAAGCTGAAGATAATGCAAGGCATTAAATCAGCTAATGTATTGTATTGTCATTGATGTCAACTTGATATCATCTATACAATCATGTACATAATGCCAAAGACTTCAGAGAATCAAAGGATCAAAGGTTATGCTTTCAGAAATGCATAAAATTCAAGTATTCACTAAGTGACAAACAACACCGATGGAGTGCACACCGATGGTCAGAGAAAACAAGAATAGTCACAGTGATGCCCGACAATCAGAAGTATAGTGTTGCCCGATGAAGAAAAACCATAGTGATGCCCGAAAAGAAAATTCAGAAGGTTGCCTGACTAGTAAAATTCCAATGATGCCTGACAGACGGAGATCACGAAGCTAACTAGAGTCTCACCGATGGAACTGACAGTTGTCACCGACAACTAACTATAATGGTGACTGACGGAACATAAAGTTCAGAAAATGACAAAATATCTAGCTGGTAGAGATAAAAATAGACTTAACTAGTTGTCTACTTTATTTTATTCGACAAGAGATAAGTGATTGATTTAAAGATAATTTGTAAAGTTGGCAAGAAGATATCTACGAGACAAATCTAGAGTTATGCTTTAAATCTAATTGGCTGGATTGTTTTTCACGCCAAGAATCAAGAAATAATGAATATCATGTCTATAAGAAACAATCTTAATTCATTTACAAAAGGGATTAAGGGGAGTGAATAGAAAGAGGATGCTGAAGAGAAACTGATGAAGAAAAACTTCATGCAGTCCTGATCAAACACGCTGAAGGAAGAGCTAAGGAATTCTGCAGACACCAATGAACAATGAGCACAACATCACAAACAAGAAAGTATGGAGCACAAAGGATTGAATTGATACATTGGCCAGAGAGGTAATGTACTTAAATCTGCAATTCAAATTTTCAATATGAACAGTTTATAGTGTTTCAATTTAACCATTGAAGCATTAAGTCTCTTAACTGAGCAGGACTTAATAGTCTTCTATATATTGAGGTACATCTCAAGGAGTGCCAAAAAGGTTGATTCATGAAAGTAGCATTGGACTTTCCTGATACCTATTGATAGTCTAAGAAGGAGGCTGATTCAAGGATGGTAGAAATAGATGTCTGATACTAAGTGACAACATCTATGTATAAAATACTCTAACAAGGTCTCACTTAATAGTGTGTTTGTAACCTTTAATAGGGTTGGCTCCTAACAGGGCTCACTTCAGAAGAGTGAAAATTTGGGGTACCGGTTCTAGTGGTTTTTCCCTTAACAGGTTTTCCACGTTAAAAATTCATGTGTTATGTGTGTATGATTAATTTCTTTACTGGTTTGTATCTTACATAGCTAACTCTGGACTGATCGGTATAATCTGCTTATTTACTGAGTTTTGGTAAATAGTTATACTTCATATCGGCAATCAAGAAAGAATAAGGATTGATAGAGAAAATTGACAGACAGTTAATCATTAGTAGTATTTCATGACATGCATCTTGTAGGGACATAATAATCTAAGATTTATTGATTGGTGGTTAAGTTTGAAGGATAGATTTTTGAGGCCACTGATTCACCCCCCCTCTCAGTTATTACTAACAATTGGTATCAGAGCTTGTGTGCTTGGAAAGGAAGGTCTCAAGACCTAAGTCAAAGATCACAAGATGAATAGATGAGATGTGCCCAAGTTGAACAAAGACAACTTTGCTTCATGGCAAAGTAGGATAAGACTCCACTTATCAGGTATTGGTAATGATGTTACTCAATTCCTAGATACTGAATATGTGTTTCCCATAGGAGTATTAATAGTAGATCAATTGAGAGAGAATCATGAACACAACTGCATGGTCATAGAGCTT
The DNA here is from genome assembly GCA_018584345.1 of Thuja plicata. Taxonomy (NCBI): domain Eukaryota; kingdom Viridiplantae; phylum Streptophyta; class Pinopsida; order Cupressales; family Cupressaceae; genus Thuja; species Thuja plicata. Next base: position 1,959,438 of record MU226203.1, read on the forward strand.
TCTTCCTCACTCTCTGATGTTGAATTTGAAGATGTCAAAGATTGCAAAACTGCAAAGAAGATGTGGGATAAATTGAAGCTTGTACATGGAGGTGATACAAATTTTCTAAGAGCCAAGGAAGAAAGCCTTAGAGGAAAGTTTGATGATCTCAGAATTAAAGAAGGAGAAAACATCACACAATATAACACAAGAATCAAAGAAGTAGTCAATGATATACGAGGAGTTGGAGGTACACTTGAAGAGGAGATAGTGGTAAGTAAAATCTTAAGAACCTTACTGCCTGTATATACTATTAGAGTTTCTACCATTCAAGAAATGAGAGAAGTAGAAAACAATACAGTTACTCTTGATAGTTTAATGGTAGATTGATTTCATTTGAGATGAATAACTTTGATAATAGTGTCTTACCAAACTTAGAGTCTGCATTTAAGTCTTCTATGAGAATAAGCAAGTCAAGTCATAGACACCCATCTAAAAGAGATAGTGAAAGTGAAAGTGAAAGTGAAGAAGAAGATCTAGATTAAATAGAAGCACTTATGGCTAGAAGAATGCAGAGAGGCAAAGGTAAATACAAAGGAAAGTTACCACTTGTATGCTTTAATTGTAAGGAGATTGGACACTTTGTTGCAAGATGTCCTAACATAAGAAAATATGATAGAGTTAATGACAGATCTTTTGAGAAGAAATCTGACAGAGGTGATAACAAGGATTTTAGAAGTTACCGACAATAAAAAAGAAGAGATACCTGAGACTACAAGGACAAAGGCAAGAAGGCCAGCTACCTAGGTGCTTCCAAAGATAAAGATACTGATAGCAAACCTGATGAAGACATTGAGATGGTATTTAAGGTTGTGAAAGATGATTCAAATGAAGATGAAAGGTATGTAGAAATTGCACTCATATCTAAGGTTAGAAAGAATGACATCTGGATTATAGATAGTGGTTGAACTCACCACATGACCGGTGACAAAGAAAATTTTAACACTTTTGAGTATTATAATGGTGGTATAGTAAGAATGGGTAATGATTTACCTTGTCTAGTTGAAGGTAAAGGAACTATAATGTTGAATAACCAGATTAAATGTGAAAATTCTTATTGGGTAAAATGATTGAATTATAATCTGTTGAGTGTTTCTCAGCTGAATAATTTAGGTCCTAGAGTAGCATTTGAGAATAAGAAGGCAAAGATGTTCAATGAATTAGGAAGATTGATTGGTACCGGTGAACAGACAAAAGGTAACTTATTCTATCTGAATGATACTAACACCACTTGCTTAATGACTAGAAACGAAGACATATGGTTGTGGCACAAAAGATTGTTTCATATGAATTTTGACAACATGATGAAAATAAGAAGAAGGAGAAATGTAAGAGGCTTACTGACGATGACAAAGCCTAACAACATCATGTGCAAGAATTGTCAAAAAGGTAAAATGACAAAGTCTAGTTTCAAAAGTAAAACCCATACATCTGATGATATTCTAAAATTAGTCCATACTAATCTATGTGGACCAATGAGGACAAAGATTTATTATGGAGATAGATATTTTAATCTCTTTGTTGATGATTACTCTAGAATGATGACAGTTATGTTTCTAAAAGATAAATTTGAGGCATTCAAGATGTTTAAATGGTATAAGGCTATGGTAGAAAAAAAAAGTGGTAAGGATTTGAAATGCTTGAGATTAGATAGAGGAGAGTTTATATCAGATGAATTCACTAATTTTTGTAATGAACATGGTATAAAAAGACATGTTTCTACACCAAGGACACCACAACAAAATGGGATTGCTGAGAGAAGGAACAAATCCATAGTTGATTGTGCTAGAACACTGATGATAGAGAAAGGAATCACTTAAATATTCTAGAGGGAAGCTGTTAGTACTATTGTCTACACATTAAATGGAGTACAATTGAAGAAGGACACAAAGAAGACACCCTATGAGCTATGGTATGGTAAAACACCCATTGTAAGTTACTTCAAAATCTTTGGTAGTCAATGTTATATCTTAAAGGATGATAGAAATGGAAAGCTTGATGCCAAGAGTGATGAAGGTATCTTTCTAGGGTATTCCACCAAAAGAAAGGCTTATAAA
>MU226203.1:1962578-2004979 GCA_018584345.1 Thuja plicata
ATCAGAAGAATCGGCCTCGAGAAGAGAGCCGGAGAGAAGAAAGAAGAAAGTAGGTCCCTCTGGAATCGAGGCTACATGCCTCATAAATGGGAAATGCGGCACCCTGTCTCCAATGTGCCAGGTGTACATTTGAACAGCACCTCGAGAATACCGTTGTCAGAAACCAACTGTCGAGCCAATGCCTCTTAATGTGGCCAACTACCTTCTGACAGTCTTAATTAACCACCTCTGAAAGTGACCGATCGGCCTCGGGGACCGAGACGCAGATCACTTTAAAGAATACAAAATTATGGATCCGGAACTCCAGGATCCAGGAACTTACATCCCCAAAAGAATAAAGAATACTGAATGCTCAAACTTCCCCGGTTCCTGGGGAACACTCAAGGCTGTTTATTATCACCAAAGGCCTGAAGGAGGTGGAAAATGCCATCTTCGTCAATCTTCTTCAGACTGGCCCTTCTGAATCTGGCCATCTCAACTTGTTCCCCCAGTTTCAGAACATTACTTCTAAACTCGTCCACCATCTTTGAGGCGTCATGGCCTCTGAGCACCACCTTGGTCAACTTAACCATTTTGGCCCCATCTATTCCCTTCGAAGATTGATACCGGGAGCCCACCATTTCATCAAAACCTCCCAAAACTGACTCCTTAGGAGTATAAGTATCTGCGCTGAAGGGATCCATCCCGGAAGCCTTTATTACAAAATATTTACATAAATTAAAAGAATATTTTACTTTGTTCACCTTTCCTTGTAAGGAATCCACCAGTTGCTCGGTTACCTCCAATGTGAGGTCCAGTCTGGAGTGTTGAGTCTTTACAAAATTAAACGATTCCTCACCCAGAATTCTGGATTCGGAAATTATATCTTCTCCCAGGGTGAGGAGCTCTTCGAGCTCTATCTTCCATGCCTGGTAATTATCAGCATCACTCTCCCACTGCTCAATTAGTGCTTCTGCCTTGCGAATAACCTGCCAGGCTGTGTATAGATCCGGGAGAGTGGATAGTAGGAAAAGCCGGATGTTTCCTATCTATAGATTGGCCCATTCATCAACTGCTTGGGATTTCTTCTTCATTACTCGCAGGGAGTCTATGTCGTCCTGCGGTAACTCTTCTGAGGTGGAGGCCTGTGGAGGGACGGCGCTGATGGGTCTGTCCAGCTCATAAAATAGCCCAAGAAGGTTGGCGTTCTTCTCCTTTTCTGCTTTGAGCCTATGGGCCTCTTTCTTGTATCGGGCCTCCACTGCCCTTGTTGCTTCTTTCAGCAGGTCTACTTTACCCTTCTTTCCTCTTTTGCCCAAGTGTACCTCGGCGATATTATAGTCTGCGGGGTCTACAGTCGCTTCATCGGCATCCGGGGGAGGCATTGCTACTACTGCAACTATTTCTCCGCCCGGCCCAGTTCGAAGTGTATGAACTGTCCGGGCCTTCTTTATTTTCGGCGGGGCCTGAGCCAAGGCCATCATTTCGGCCAGAGAGATAGGGGCTGTTGGAGTGGATGGGGCTTTTCTTTTCTTTCTCTCCACCAGCCATGGAGGTGGGAGAGGTGGCCTTCCTACCAGAGTCTGTTCTTCTGATACTCTCCCAGTGTCTAGTGGTGGTTGCTCCTTTTCAACATGCACTTCCTCTAGCTTTCCTGCCGGTACTTCTTCCATTTCCTTTTCTGCCGGCTCTTCTTCTTCGGCGACATCCTCAATCTCTATATCTTCGGCCTGGTCTGTGATGTCGATCGGTGAATCTGGACCCTGGTCAGCCTCTTCGAGGATTACCTCTTCAAGTTGCTCTTCTCCCTCATCTGTTTCTGCCCCTGGCTGGGTTTCTTGTCATTGGCACCTCTTTGGGCAGAATGGGAGGTATCTAGCCAAGATTAAAAGTTTGGGACACTATTATTATGTGCCCGAAGGTCACTCCCGGGAGTGGCCCTTGGAACACGGTGGCTGGGGTTACGGTTGTTCCTGAAGTTCTGGGTCCAGGTTCCCCAGCGGATGCCTTCGGTTCACTTGGCAGTTGTTGGCCCACTCTCAGACCTTGTGCTGCCTGAGCCCTGGAGACAATCTTTGGTCTTTGCTCTTCAGTTTGCTACTCTTCTTGTTCTATAGCTTCTTCTCCTAGAACCCGGAGATCCACAGCCTCTTGTTCTTTCTCTGGGACTTCCGTCCCAGCTTGTGTGTCGCCTCCTTGCAAATTTCTGAACTCATCGGTTGCAAATAGATCAAACTCTTCTTCTGGAGGGGGACTGGCTAGGTCCTCTGTTCATTTTGCCTCTTTCTCCGATTCTGGGGAACTGGAAGAGAGGATCTCCACCTCTTTGGGGAGGGATGCCCTTGGCGCTGGTTCCGCCTTTGGCTGTGTGATATGCTTTCTTTTCCTCCGGGTGATTAGAGGCGGCCCCGCATTTTCTATCGCTGCTTCCTCCAGAGGATCCACCCCCGTCGCCATCATCATTAAGGAAGCTAGTGATGGGGAGGAAGGAGGAAGAATTGGCCCGGACATGAGCAGGGGAGTCGCCAGCTTCATCAATAGTTGCTCCCTCATTTTTTGGGAGGCCGCCATGGATTGCTGAAGCTGTTCTTGTATGGGAATCTGCTGCACAAAGGGGGTCAAGGCTACCCCTTTCCTTTGGCTGCACCCTGTGTAGAAGTCCCAGCCGGTGAAGATATCCCGGCCCCCGGAGTCGATCTTAATACCGGTGGTGAAGTTACTCTTGGTGTCGGTCGGGGACCAAGGCGCGCACTCCCGGGGCACACCCACTTGAAATATGTATGACTTTGCTCGACAATTGCCTGAGTGAAGTCCTCAATTGTGTGATCTTCTTGGGTGGCCCAATTTATTGCGGGCAGTGCCAATTTATCAATCCCCTTCTCCCAGTACTGGGGATCTGTAGTAGGGGTGGTGTCAGAGAAGCCCTCCGGGAATCTCCAGAGCTTTAGCTCCTACATCATTCCAACCGTCATCCTATCATAATGCCGGCTGCGCACATCCATATCATCCTGGCGATCTGCCCATAAGTCTTCTATGTGTGCTTGGTGGGGCTCCGAGGCCCGAGGTAGTGCTATCGCAATTCGGCCATGTGGATCAAAGTTCTTCTACGCCAGATAAAATTCCTGCAAGTTGTAACTTTTAAGCTCATTGTCTACCTCTTTTTTGGCAGCCAGACTACAGGTATAGTTCCCACAAGAGATCGGGAATGAAACATTGGTGACCTTCTTGAGGCCCAAGAAGGTATGCAGCTCCATCATTTGTCTGCAGTACTCCAGCAGCACGATCTTGTCCCCACAATGTCTGGGCAACAAGTAGGGTTTCCCGGAGAAGCCGGTGACCCTAATGTAGGTATGCTGCTGGAATTGAATGTAGTAGTGCCCATAATTATTTACCAATTTCATCACCTCCTTAGACAGGTGGTATCCGGCATCCCGGGTGGGTGTCAGCAGATGATAGTAAATGAAGCAATCATTTACCCGGCAATAACTGGGGAAGCTGGCCTCCCATTGAATCTGTGGGAAATGGTCCCACAGTGCCTTTTGTCCCAGACCAAATCCGAGGACGCCGTCTTTAAGCAGGCCATTGGAGTGAGGCCTCTGTTGGGCCAAAGCCCAGAAAACATAAGAAGTCATGTAGAACTTCTTATTCTCGTTCAGCTGCCGGAACTGGGAATCGACATGGTTGGAAATAATAGTAGCCTAGTCCAAGAATTGTCCCTTAGTGGACATGGCGAATAGGAAATAGTACATCCATTTTGCAAATTCTTGGGTGGAGGGTTGCCCAAATACCTGTGCTAATGCAATCATCCCCATCTGGATGCTCATTTTGAATTTACAGCGGGGAATGTCAATCTTCATTCTTTTGGGGTCCCTCTTCGGGACTTTGAGCCAGTTGGTGTTTATGTACAACTGAGAGGCCTCCTCCAGCTCGGTGAATTATTTCAAGGAATCTAACCTTGCGACCATTGTAGCTTGATCAAATTGCGGGATGCCTAGGCTGATTTGAAAAGTGGCTGGGTCCAGGGACACCAGTGGAGTGGGGACTCCCGATGGTTCTGTTGGTGCTAACATGACGGCCCAGACAGAGGAGTTATAGTGGGCCACCAGAGTAAGCACAAGCTCCGGAGACTGCACGAAGTATGGGAAGCAAGATGCCCTGAGAATACCGGAACCTCTGATGTTAGTAGCAAGTGCATCTCCAGCCTGTCATTGTATATGCATTATCTTTACTAGAGCCTGCATTTCTGCCCAAGTCCCGACGCTGGCGTCGGTCATCATCTTTATCTTGGACTCAATCTTCGAGCCCACAATCTCCTCACCCTGCATATACTTCATAGTGAGGAGGAGCTTTGCCAGGGCCTTCTCTATCTTAGACTTTGCCACTGCCCTGGTCTCGGTTGTGGATGGCAACTCCGGACTTCCGGGAGGAGATGAGGCGGATGCTTCAGACATGATTGTAAAGTGAAGTCCGGACCTGTGAGACAAAGTGACTGTCAGAACATATTTATCAAAAATAAGTCAGTAACTCTGGGGTCCGGAGATCTTACCACCGCGTCGTCTGCTTTTCCTGAAAAGTTAGTCTTTTGCATAAGTATCTGAAAAGAAAAACATAAACTTAGCATTTTCATTATATCTCCGGGTCCGGGAAAATTTGTCACACTTGACGAAGGCATGGGATAAATGATGGAAAGGGGCCCGAAACCCAGAGAAGTGACCGTTAGTGAAGAAGAATGTGGAAGCAGGTCCACGTGGATGCCACGTGCGCTAGCATTGAATGGATGGGATGGCACTGGTGGCGGAGCGAACTATTCAAACGCGCGAAAAGGGAAAGCCACTTGGCCGGAAGTAATTGCGCGCATGAGAAATAAATAAGGCTCTGAGAGCCTTGATGGAGGAGAGAGAAAACTGCCTGTTTGAAACCAGCCACGAGCCGAGCTTCAAACAAGTGGTTTTCTGCCTTGAAGCCAACTTGAAGCGAAAAAACAACAGCAAGGGTGACTCGACCAGCTCGTCGAGCCACCCGAAAGGATATACATAGAGCCGAAGGGTATATACATGGAACGAAGGGATATATACAAGGGTTTCTTACAGAATTGTACATATATACAAGAAATATACACGTGGATGACTCCTGCGGGGAGAAACCAGACAGAGCTGAAACAAGAATATACAGTTATTTACATCATATACACGATATCTACAAACTACTTACAAATGATTTACAAACTATTTACATAGCATTTACAAACTATCTACAACTATTAACAACTATTCACACTTGTTTACATCTGCACAGAAGGCGGACAACCTTTTGGCAGAGCCGAGCCACAAGCAAGCGGCAAAACCATAAAGCCAAAGAAACAAACAAAGCAACCGAAAACAACAAAAAGACAAGAAAAAACAAAGAAAACTAGAAAATGAAAGAAAGAAGGAAGAGAAGGGAAGCGGAGGAACCAACCTGAAAATGTAGAAGGCAGAGGAGGAAAATATTACCAGGAGAACTCTGCAACAGCCTCGAATCGTCAAGCTGTCAAGATCACCACCACGGAGCACTAGCGCGCGTCTGAGAACAGTACAAGGTGTTAAGGTCTGATTATTACAAATCTCTCTAACTGCTCTGCTAATTGCTTTGAAAATCACTCTATTTTTTCTCTAAGTGCTTCAAAGATTTTAAACGCGGTAAGTGTGATAATGACAGGCGAGTCTATTTATACCCGTGGTAAAAAGTAATCCTCCGCACTCCAGAAATTTCAGGCTAGGCAACACATCCGGACTCCGGGCCCGGGGATTCCTTATGATGATGTTCCTAAGACTTAGGAATATCATCACAAAGAATCCCAGGGTCCAGAATCTGACTTCCCTCCAAAAGGCCACCTCCGGGATCTGGGATCCCAGAGGGGAAAACGGACCAAGAAAATGACACACTCCGGGGAAGAAAACCCTAGAGAAGGAAAAGCAAAGAAAAGAAAGACAAGGCAGAGCCGCAACAAAAAGAAAAGCAATGAAAAAAAAAGGGGGACCCAACATTTTGCACACAAAATGTAGGGACGGGGATGCAGGGCATAACAAATGGTGACTATCTGGGACAAATGCCTTATGGCATTTGAGAACAATAGAATCTCTGGTTAGCACAACTGGAACAAATCGTTCTTCTGAAGCATTTGACAAGTAGAGGGCAGCATATCTGAGAGAACCCGACCACACAAGAGTCAGTCCGTAGCCTTTCATCAGTGGTGTCGTGTGTGCTTTGGAAGGAAATCAAGCCGATGACCTCTGGGAGGAAATAGAGAAATGACACTAATTACATTAAGCCAGTCATCAATTTGATTGCTTTTCCCTCGGAGGTTGGAGTTTCGTCCCGCTTATCCCCATTACTTCATTCATTTATTTCCAGGTAGGGAAGGCGGTACTTCTTTCACCATTGAGCCCAAGCTTAGCTAAAATTCAAATGGCGGTACTTCTTTCACCTATCTGCCTATATTTAGATATTTGGAGAGGATAAAACTCTGGACCCGGGAGGAATTCCTTTGGATTTTCAGACGTGGATCAATTAATCAGTACAGCTGATCTACCCTCGACGTGTCCGATTGCTTGTTCCTTATACTATTATTGTTCACTGATTGCCAGAACCCCGGAGACAACACCCAATGGAGATTGCTCGAAAATGTGTCATAACTTGCAAATAATCCCAGAGACCGGGTTGATTCCATCGTGATAAAGACAGATTCTAAAGTTCACCATGTCGGAGGCATTGTACCAAAAGCCAAAGTTATGCGAAGCATTCTCATTCTACAAGATGGAACAAAATGCCGGGGCCAAAAGAAAACCAAAAGCGAAAACAAAGACAACAAAAGCAAAGAGGAAGATTGCCCCGGAAGGTAGCCAACAAAACTATTTACAAGGGGATATTTACATATAATACAACACTGGACAAGCTTACCCTTACTCGAAATAATGTTTGAGAAACTGCCCATTAACAGGCAATGCGACAGGTTCTCCAGTCAAGGTGTTAAGGCGATAAGTATTTGCCCCGCAGATTTCTGAAATCAGGTATGGTCCGAGCCAGAGCCGTTGGAACTTGGTGTGCTTTCCTTTCTTCTCCCGGGCCTTATCCCACAGTAGGACCAGATCCAAGATTTGAAAATCCTTGTATTGGGCTCTTCTGTCAAACCATCATTTTACTACTGCTTGATGACGCGCGAAATGTTCAAGGGCTACGTCTCATTGTTCCTCCATCCGCACCAGATTCAGGAGCTGAACCTCCACAATGTTGTCCCTGCTGCTGAATTCCTGCATAAATTGTAAAACTAGGATCTGTAAGTTGACTGGGTATACAGGGTTCTGACCGTAAACCAAGTGGAATGGGGATGTTTCCAGGGTGGCTTTAATATGAATACGATCTTCCTAGAGGGCGTATCTCAATTTTTGGTGCCAGTCCTAGGGATTTTGTTCTAATAGATGTTTGATCACCTCAAGTAGATTCTTGTTCGTTGATTCAGCAACGCCATTTCCCTGGGGGTAATAGTTGCTGGAGAACTTCAGCGTGATCTTTCAGTTGTAGGTCCATTCAAGTAATTATGCGGAAGAAAATGCCGGACCATTGTCACATACTAAAGCAAAGGGCATTCCAAACCTTGTGACGATGTTTTCTTCCAAGAACTTGATGACCACGTCTATCATGTTATTTTTGCAAGGTATAGCCTCAGACCACCGAGTGTAGTAATCAGTAGCAATCAGAATGTATCGGTGGTTGGCAGACGAGTTGGGGTTGATCTCCCCGATGAAGTCAAATGCCCACTGGGAAAAGGGTATAGCCTCATATATTGGTTGCAGAGGCATGGCTGGGTTACGCTCACGATGCGCTACAGTTTGGCAAGTGTGGCATTTTCTGACATGAGCGTAAACATCCTTGAAGATACAGGGCCAATAGTATCCGGCTCGGAGGATCTGATGGGCAGTGGCGTCGGCTGAACCATGCCCGGTTCCAAATTGTCTATGAAATTCATCAATTATTTTCACAGCTTGGTCCCTGTCGATGCACCGGAGGTACACTCCCTCGTAATTCTGATGGTAAAGCGCAGAGTTTTTGATCATGAAATGGGCGCTTTTCATCCGCAGGGCACGGCGTTTGTGGGGAGGTAATCCCTCCGGGCATTTGTTATTTAGCAGAAAATATACCAGATCGGTGTACCATGGATCCCGGGTAATGGACTCCACCATGTAAGTATGACATTCTATGTGGGGAGTCTCTTCTACTATCGTACGACTTAGTCCCTGGCCTCGGACTATTTTCATGGGCTGCATCTCTAAATCGTATTCTTGGAGGATGGCCATCTATTTCTCCCGTCTCTCGCCCAATTCACTCTGCATCAGCAGAGATTTGACAGCCTGGTCTGGGATGATAGCATGCACTTTTCTCCGGAGAATATAATGCCGGAATTTATTCACGGCGCGAACTAGAGCAAAGGCCTATTTTTCCAATGATGAATACCGGACTTCGGCGTTCTTAAAGGGGGAACTCATGAAAGAAATTGGTCTTTCCTCCCCGTTGACCTTTTGGGTTAGTACTGCCGCGGCAGAATGCGGTGAAGCAAATGAGTAGATGTAGAACGGAAGGGAATAGTCCAGACTAGCCAAGATAGGTGCCTCCGTTATGGTCTATTTTATCTGGGTGAACGCCCGCTTTGCTTCGGGACTCCACCCAATTTTGGTATCCTTTTTCATCATTTTGTTGAGTGGTTTAACTATCTCTACAAATCCTGTGATGAATCAGCGCACGAAGTTGATTTTTCCAAAGAAGGATCGCATTTCTTTCTTGCTACCAGGCATCTGTAAGTTTAGCAACGCTTTGACTCTATCAGGGTCGATTGATATACCCTTCTCAGAGACGATATGCCCTAGCAATTTCCCCTCGGTGACCCCGAATATGCACTTCTTGGGGTTGAGGGATATTTCATACCGGCGACATCTCTCGCAGATATGAGTGAGGTGGGCGGTGTGATCACCCCTGTCCCGGGAGAAGACGGTCAAATCATCCATGTAGATGACTATGCATCGATTTATAAGGCCTTTGAACGCAATGTCCATGGCCTTCTGAAAGGTAGCCCCTACGTTGATCAAACCGAAGGGCATTCTTCTATACGCAAACGTTCCCCACTTGGTGGTAAACGCTATTTTCTCTCTGTCCTCATATTTGACCATGACCTGGTTATACCCAGAATATCCATCTAGGAAAGACATCATCTGGGATCCGTTTACTATCTGTAACACCTCATCCAACGAGGGGAGAGGGTGATTATCTTTTTTAGATGCCTTGTTCAAATTCTGGAAATCCACGCAAAGGCGGATCTCACCATTTTTCTTCCTGACTGGGACCAAGTTGGCAACCCACGTAGTGTGTCAGATTGGAAAGATGATCCGAGCTGACAGCAGTTTTTCTACCTCTTGACGAATCAGAGGCTCTATTAGGGGGTTGACCGGTCTTTGTTTTTTCCGAAAGGGCTTAGCATCTGGTTTTAGGGGAATGGTATGAGTCATGATGGAGGTGTCATAAGTTTTCAAATCTTCATACCCCCAGGAAATCACATCAATGTATTCTCGGAGAACCATGAAAATCTTCTCCTTTTCCTCAGGGGAGCAGGAGGTGCCTATGTGGATGATTTTCTCTTCACCGGGCTGGCCGATGTTGACCTTTTCAAACTTTCCTCCCTCAGGGGAGGATGAAACCTTCTCACGGGCCCGGGGGTCCGAGTCAAAGATCCGCTCTAATGCAACCATCCCCTTAGGGATACTATTGGTGGGCAAGTCCATGATCCCATCATCTTCATCACCCTGTCCAGTGTCATCGTGGTCTCGTTCCTCCACTATCTGATCCTCGAAAACACCAACATTGGCCATGAAGGCCAGGATATGTTGGTTGTCCTCAAAAACTTGAAAGTGAGTAACATTGTCTGGAATGGAGGGGGTGGGGACCATCTCAACTGAAAATCTCCAGAGTCGTGAGCCAGCCATCGGCTCAAGTGTGCTGGCAGAGACAGCTAGGGCATCCGGGACATAATTCCATCACTGGGGAATAAGGTCAATGCCAAAGGCATCAAAATCTTCAATAAGGATCCAAGCCCGGTTGCGGTATGTGGCCAGCCTTTTGTCATGACATGTGTATTGACTCCGGACTTGCTTAACAACCAACTCTGAATCACCCAGAGCCCAGAGGCGGGTGATACCTTTCCTTAGTGCGAATAGGAGTCCAAGGACCAGGGCCTCATACTCCGTGACATTGTTTGTGCAGTTAAACTGCAACCTGTAGGAAGCGAGGAAGGATTTCCCTTGCGGGTTGATTAATTCTACCCCTGCCCCACAGCCCTGTTTGGATCGGGACCCGTCAAATTTAAGAGTCCATAAGTCATTGTTTGTAATCTGGGGCTGGGGAGGGGGAGTTTTCTTTGGATTGTCGCTGGGGGACTTGGGGATTTTCTCTCGGACTACCGGTGTAAAAGTAGAATTTATCTCCGGAGGTGTTTCGATTTGTGATTCCTGGGCGGATGGCACCAAAGGGGTGCATCCCGTAGAAGTACTGGGTCCCAGGGAATCGGTTGCATGTTCACTCCGGAGGATATCAAGTTGCCGGGTAGCAATCGATAGGCAGGGCTCACACTCATGCTCTGAATGTTTTTGGTAATGCACTCGGCACCAAGTACTAGATAAGAGTGTGGAAAGGGTCACCGTGGGGCCTTGAGAGTTGACTTCAACCCTCAGCTTTTCTTCTAATTCCTGTGCCCTTTGCAATACCACGGGATCTTCTCTGGGGATGAAATCAAATGTTAAGATTTCAAGAGGTTGGTACACCTCCAGAGAAGATTCGGAGAAAAGGACTTCATTGACCCTCCCTACTTTGGTGAGGGCCTGCTTCATCCGGGGTTCACTTTCGACTCGGATCTGATTGGATTCTCCTTCCCAAGGAAGCCACAAGTGGGTGAAGTCGGTCGAAAAGTATCCATTTAAGGACTTAGACCAATTATGACTTAGTAACATCCCGTAAGTCTCTGGGATGTCCACCACTTGGATGTCGATAATGTTGGCTATCCTGGGGTCCTAGATAAGATGTATCCGGACATTTTTCAGTTCCCCCACCATTTTCACAGCAGTCTTATCTAGTTGGATCACTGTGCCATTAGACGAGGTGGGGTGGAGTCTGAGCTTTTGGCAAATGGATAAGGGCATGATGTTACCCGAAGCTCCAGAGTCTACTAGGCAGTTGTATATGTTTTTTCCATAAATGTTCAGGCCTAGCAGGAAGGGAGGATCCTCATTATTCCCTTGGAAGACAGCCACATTGGCATCTTCGAATGAGACCGTCTTGGGTGGCCGGCTAACTGCTTCCGGATTCCCTAAGAGCTTCAAAAGTGACTTCTTCTACTCGGGACAATTTAACAAAACCTCTATCAAGGTCATGGAGGTGGTGGTCTACTCTAACGCCTTCGTTATATCAAATATTCCTCCCAGGAACTGGTGATTTTCTTCCACGAGATTCTTTGCTTGGTTAGAGCTGGGACCTTTTGGAGGGGGGGTCGATCAGTGGTACTACTCCAGGGAAGAGGAGTATCTTTGGTAGGAGGTACAGGCGTGTAAGCTGGTCCTTTACCAGCCTGGCTCCGAGTGTTGTATGGAGCCCGTGGGTTGGTAAAAGTGTTGGCCTCAAAGGGCGGAATGGATTCATCAAAGAACCCCTGCAGTTCAAATTCTTCTTCATCTTCCCCGAAAGTACCAAATAAGATGGTATCATAGGTGAAAGCATTGTGAGTTTGCTCTTGGACAGGGGGCTCTGGAGGAGCTGTATCATGCGATTGCTGCCTGTCTAGCTGGGAGATCATTATGACTTTCTCCAAAGTGGCACAATTTACTTCATTGTGCAAACCTGTATCATGTAGCCGACACCAATTAGTCATGGGCTGGAAGTTTGCGACTGACGTAAAGTGGGATGGTGCAGCACCATTTTGGTTGGTATTTTGATTAGGAGGCGGGCCTCTGGTGTTAGCATTATTATTCCATTGTTGTTGGTTGGGCCTTGGCCCGTTGTTGAAGTTTCTTCCTCCAGCATTGTTGTTTCGTTGGCCGGAGAAGATATTTCCCCTCTGGGAATTTGAATTTTGGGGCGCGTAAGACCCAGCCTTCAGCTGACCCTTGTCCATGGTCAGGGTGGACAACATTCGCCGGAGGGACTCAACCTCAGCGGTCAATTGAGTGTTAGCGTCACAATGGGATGGCTGTGGCTGTTGTTGGCTTCCCGGGAAGGCAACAGGATTAACCAGAGTCGAGGGCGGCAATCCTCTAGCCGCAGACGACTGGAAGAAGGGCACTCCGGACGGTTGTGTCTGCTGTGGTTGGTTCCACGAGAAAAATTCCAGACTTGGTGTTATCTGGGTCTGGGAGGGGTAAACATATCGCGCCTGTTGGTCGATTAAAGGTGGCGGGAGATTCACCGCCATTGAAGGGGCACCTATTGCTAGATTGGGATTGTAACCCCTGGCATAAGGAGTTCCGCCGGGGATCATGTTGAAAGGTGTGTTCTGTCCAATCTCGCGCGGGGATTTATTGAGACCGCGAGATAACTCTAAGGCCAGGTTGTAGACTTTTGCCAAAGTATCCCGGTCACCCGGGGCGGTTGTTCTCCAGAGGAGAGTGGCAACAAAAGGGTCCATCGCATTAAGGTATGTCTGTATGGTAACATCTGGCGATGGGACAAAAGGGCCTGTGCACCTCTTTAGGGCATGCTGGAACCTATGGTTGAATGCTGCGAGAGGCTCATTGGGTTCCTTTCTGATGGAGATGAACTGACTGTGGGACCAGGCTGGGTCCACATGCACACGAAAGGCAGCCAAGAAGGCATCCTCCATATCCTGCCAAGTATTGATGGAGTTAGCGGGAAGGTTCAGGTACTAGTTCAACTCGCTTTGTCCTAAGGACAAGGGAAACATGCGGGTCACAACATCTCCATGCTGGATCTGATGTCGGTTCATGGCATCTTTGTATGCCTGTAAGTGTTCTTCTACGGTCTGTGAGCCTAAGTGCTCATATCACGGGAAAATCTTCTCCAGGTGAGAGGGTAGGTCGTTGATGGCACCCGAAAAAGTACCCATTGGGGACCCAGCGTTTCCAAAATATACAGCCATTGGGGGAACTATATGTTGGGTAGTTTGAGTATTGGTTCCCGGGACTGTCTGGGGAGTTTGAGTATTGGTTGATATGGTAGATCCCCAGACAACAGTGGCTGGTATGACTTTCGTCGTCCGTTTATTTTGAGCAGGAGGCTCGAGTTTGAAAAACCTTTCGGCATTCGGGGCAGACCTAAGGATTCTTTCAAATTTAGCTGGGGAAAAGGACCCAATCCCACTAAAGGCTTGTCTCCTAAAACTACAACTTGAGGAACCCTCAGGAGGTGTAAAATCAGAATCTTGGGAGGGGGACAAGTTCATGCCCTCCTTCTAGCGCCAGTTTCTGTTGACGGGGTTTTGCTGACCGGGTCCGCCAACAGCCATAAGTTGTCACCGGGTTCTGGAGAAATCGGCCAACTCCGCCTGTAAAGGTTGTCCGGGGGAAATAAATCCTCCGGGCCTTCAAGCACCTGGGTGTCGGGTCACGACGGTGTGGGGCTCGGTTGGGAGAGGTGACTATTTTTCGAGGGGGATAGCTGGTTAATTTAACTCATTTCTCCCAGAGATTCAATTTAGTGAGGGTTTCCCGGAGTATTCCATACTTTGCAAATAAAATGAAAAAAGATTCTGCCGGGTTAGAAACATTTATCTAACTATAGTCATGCTAAAAAGTCCGAAACATCAACAATACTCTGAAAGACTATACTAAATACCGAAGAAATACATAACCATCAGTTAGCATTTTATCAGTAGCGGGAATAAAGAGGTCGTTAATCTACTTTAACACATTCAGAGTAAAGGACATGCAAAATGTTAAAACATGAAATACCATTAACTCAGAAGCAGAGATGATAACAACAGCATTGCCATGAATCCTTCCTTCTTCATTAATGTTCAATCCACCAAGCACTGGAGCGTGATACAATAGTGGCTCCAAGGGAGCATCTAACTACTAAGAGCAGAACAAAAGAGCATTGAGCTCTGCAACTGAACAAGCTAGAAATTACTTTGCTATTTCTTATGGACAACAAAATCATCAATTTCGCCGACCCTTGGAAATGGGTCGATTTGCTTATTTATACAACTCTTTAACCCTAACCCTAACTTACTGCACCTGAATAAAATACAATATCTGGGGGCCGGTACTACCTGCGCCACCCTAAAAAAGACCTAGAGACAGAATAGGTCTGCCAGGTCAGAGGAAGAAGATAAGAATATACATCAGAAGAATCGGCCTCGAGAAGAGAGCCAGAGAGAAGAAAGAAGAAAGTAGGTCCCTCTGGAATCGAGGCTACATGCCTCATAAATGGGAAATGCGGCACCCTGTCTCCAATGTGCCAGGTGTACCTTTGAATGGCACCTCAAGAATATTGTTGTTAGAAACCAACTATCGAGCCAATGCCTCTTAATGTGTCCAACTACCTTCTAACAGTCTTAATTAACCACCTCTGAAAGTGACCGGTTGGCCTCAGGGACCGGGACGCAGATCACTTTAAAGAATACAAAATTGTTGATCCGAAACTCTGGGATCCGGGAACTTACGTCCCTAAAAGAATAAAGAATACTGAATGCTCAAACTTCCCCGGTTCCCGGGGAACGCTCAAGGCTGTTTATTATCACCAAAGGCCTGAAGGAGGTGGAAAATGCCATCTTCGTCAATCTTCTTCAGACTGGCCCTTCTGAATCTGGCCATCTCAACTTGTTCCCCCAGTTTTGGAACATTACTTCTAAACTCATCCGCCATCTTTGCGGCGTCATGGCCTCTAAGCACCACCTTGGTCAACTTAACCATTTTGACCCCATCTATTCCCTCCAGAGTTTGATACCGGGAGCCCACCATTTCATCAAAACCTCCCAAAACTGACTCCTTAGGAGTATAAGTATCTGCGCTGAAGGGATCCATCCCAGAAGCCTTTATTACAAAAGATTTACATAAATTAAAAGAATATTTTACTTTGTTCACCTTTCCTTGTAAGGACTCCACCAGTTGCTCGATTACCTGCAATGTGAGGTCCAGTCTCGAGTGCTGAGTCTTTACGAAATCAAACGATTCCTCACCCAGAATTCTGGATTCGGAAATTATATCTTCTCCCAGGGTGAGGATCTCTTCGAGCTCTATCTTCCACGCCTGGTAATTCTCAGCATCACTCTCCCACTACTCAATTAGTGCTTCTTCCTGGCAAATAACCTGTCGGGCTGTGTATAGATCCGGGAGAGTGGATAGTAGGAAACACGGATGTTTCCTATCTGCAGATTGGCCCATTCATCAACTGCTTGGGCTTTCTTCTTCATTACTCGCAAGGAGTCTATGTCGTCCTGCGGTAACTCTTCTGAGGTGGAGGCCTATGGAGGGACGGCGCTGATGGGTCTGGCCAGCTCATAAAATAGCCCAAGAAGGTTGGCGTTCTTCTCCTTTTCTGCTTTGAGCCTCTGGGCCTCTTTCTCGTATCGGGCCTCCACTGCCCTTGCTGCTTCTTTCAACAGGTCTACTTCACCCTGCTTTCCTCTTTTGCCCAAGTGTACCTCAGCGATATTATAGTCTACGGGGTCTGCAGTCACTTCATCGGCATCCGGGGGAGGCGTTGCTACTACCGCAACTGTTTCTCCGCCTGGCCCAGTTCGAAGTGTATGAACTGTCCGGGCCTTCTTTGTTTTCGACGGGGCCTAAGCCAAGGCCATCATTTCGGCCAAAGAGATAGGGGCTGTTGGAGTGGATGGGGCTTTTCTTTTCTTTCTCTCCACCAGCCATGGAGGTGGGAGACGTGGCCTTCCTACCAGAGTCTGTTCTTATGATACTCTCCCAGTGTCTAGTGGTGGTTGCTCCTTTTCAACATGCACCTCCTCTAGCTTTCCTGCCGGTACTTCTTCTATTTCCTTTTCTGCCAGCTCTTCTTCTTCGGTGACATCCTCAATCTCTATATCTTCGGCCTGGTCTGTGATGTCGATCGATGAATTTGGACCCTGGTCGGCCTCTTCGAGGATTACCTCTTCAAGTTTCTCTTCTCCCTCATCTGTTTCTGCCCCTGGCTGGGTTTCTTCTATCATTGGCACCTCTTTGGGCAGAATGGGAGGTATCTGGCCAAGATTCAAAGTTTGGGCCGCTGTTATTATGTGCCCGAAGGCCGCTCCCGGGAGTGGCCCTTGGAACATGGTGGCTAGGGTTACGGTTGTTCCCGAAGTTCCAGGTCCGGGTTCCCCAGCGGATGCCTTTGGTTCACTTGGCAGTTGTTGGCCCACTCCCGGACCTTGTGCTGCCTGAGCCCCGGAGACAATCTCCAATCTTTGCTCTTCAGTTTGCTTCTCTTCTTGTTCTGCAGCTTCTTCTTCTAGATCCCAGAGATCCACAGCCTCTTGTTCTTTCTCCGGGACTTCTGTCCCGGCTTGTGTGTCACCTCCTTGCAAATTTCTGAACTCATCGGTTGCAAATAGATCAAACTCTTCTTCTGGAGGGGGACTAGCTGGGTCCTCTATTTGTTCTGCCTCTTTCTCCAGTTCCGGAGAACTGGAAGAGAGGATCTCCACCTCTTTGGGGAGGGATGCCCTTGGCACTGGTTCCGCCTTTGGCTGTGTGATATGCTTTCTTTTCCTCCGGGTGATTAGAGGCGGCCCCGCAACTGCTATCACTGCTGCCTCCAGAGGATCCACCCCCGTCGCCATCGTCATTAAGGCAGCTAGTGATGGGGAGGAAGGAGGACGAATTAGCCCGGACATGAGCGGGGGAGTCGCCAGCTTTGTCAATAGTTGCTCCCTCATTTGTTGGGAGGCCGCCATGGATTGGTGAAGCTGTTCTTGTATGGGAATCTACTATGTGGAGGGGGTCAAGGCTACCCCCTTTCCTTTGGCTACACCCTATGCAGAAGTCTCAGCCGGTGAAGATGTCCCAGCCCCTAGAGTCGATCTTAATACCGGTGGTGAAGTTAATCTTGGTGCCGATCGGGGACCAAGGCGCGCACTCCCGGGGCACACCCACTTGAAATATGTATGACTTCGCTCGACAATTGCTTGAGTGAAGTCCTCAATTGTGTGATCTTCTTGGGTGGCCCAATTTATTGCGGGCAGTGCCAATTTATCAATCCCCTTCTCCCAGTACTGGGGATCTGTGGTAGGGGTGGTGTCAGAGAAGCCCTCCGGGAATCTCCGGAGCTTTAGCTCCTGCATCATTCCAGCCATCATCCTATCATAATGCCGGCTGTGCACATCCATATCATCCTGGTAATCTACCCAGAAGTCTTCTATGTGTGCTTGGTGGGGCTCTGAGGCCCGAGGTAGTGCTATCGCAATTCGGCCATGCGGATCAAAGTTCTTCTACGCCAGATAAAATTCCTGCAAGTTGTAACTTTTAAGCTCGTTGTCTGCCTCTTTTGCGGCAGCCAGACTGCAGGTATAGTTCCCACAAGAGATCGAGAATGAAACATTGGTGACCTTCTTGAGGCCCAAGAAGGTATGCAGCTCCATCATTTGTCTGCAGTACTCCAGCAGCACGATCTTGTCCCCACAATGTCTGGGCAACAAGTAGGGTTTCCCAGAGAATCTGATGACCCTAATGTAGGTATGCTGCTGGAATTGAATGTAGTAGTGCCCATAACTACTTACCAATTTCATCGCCTCCTTAGACAGGCGGTATTCGGCATCCCGGGCGGGCGTCAGCAGATGATAGTAAACGAAGCAATCGTTTACCCGGCAGTAACTGGGGAAGCTGGCCTCCCATTGAATCTGTGGGAAATGGTCCCACGGTGCCTTTTGTCCCAGACCAAATCCGAGGATGCCATCTATAAGCAGGCCATTGGAGTGAGGCCTCTATTGGGCCAAAGCCCAGAAAACATAAGAAGTCATGTAGAACTTCTTATTTTCGTTCAGCTGCCGGAACTGGGAATCGACATGGTTGGAAATAATAGTAGCCCAGTCGAAGAATTGTCCCTTAGTGGACATGGAAAACAGGAAATAGTACATCCATTTTGCAAATTCTTGGGCAGAGGGTTGCCCAAATACCCGTGCCAATGCAATCATCCCCATCTGGATGCTCTCTTTGAATTCAGAGCGGGGAATGTCAATCTTCATTCTTTTGGGGTCCCTCTTCGGGACTTTGAGCCAGTTGGTGTTTATGTACAACCGAGAGGCCTCCTCCAGCTCGGTGAATTGTTTCAAGGAATCTTACCTTGTAACCACTGTAGCTTGATCAAATTGCGGGATGCCCAGGCTGATTTGGAAAGTGGCTGGGTCCAGGGACACCAGTGGAGTGTGGAATCCCAATGGTTCTGCTGGTGCTAACATGACGTCCCAGACAGAGGAGTTATAGTGGGCCGCTAGAGTAAGCACAAGCTCCAGAGACTGCATGGAGTATGGGAAGCAAGCTGCCCTGAGAATACCAGAACCTCCGATGTTAGTAGCAAGTACATCTCCAGCCTGTCGTTGTATATGCATTATCTTTACTAGAGCCTGCATTTCTGCCCAAGTCCCAACGCTGGCATCGGTCATCATCTTTATCTTGGAATCAATCTTCGAGCCCACAATCACCTCACCCTGCATATACTTCATAGTGAGGGGGAGCTTTTCCAGGGCCTTCTCAATCTTAGACTTTGTCGCTGCCCTGGTCTCGGTTGTGGATGGCAACTTTAGACTTCCGGGAGGAGATGAGGTGGATGCTTTAGACATGATTGTAAAGTGAAGTTTGGACCTGCGAGACAAAGCGACCGTCAGAACATATTTATCAAAAATAAGTCAGTAACTCCGAGGTCCGGAGATCTTACCACCGCGTCATCTGCTTTTCCTGAAAAATTAGTCTTTTGCATAAGTATCCGAAAAGAAAAACATAAACTTAGCATTTTCATTATATCTCCGGGTCTGGGAAAATTTGTCACACTTGACAAAGGCATGGGATAAATGATGAAAAGGGGCCCAAAACCTAGAGAAGTGACCGTTAGTGAAGAAGAATGTGGAAGCAGGTCCACGTGGATGCCACGTGCGCTAGCATTGAATGGATGGGATGGCACTGGCAGCGGAGCCAACTGTTCGAACGCGCGAAAAGGGAAAGCCACTTGGCCAGAAGTAATTGCGCGCATGGGAAATAAATAAGGCTCTGACAACCTTGATGGAGGAGAGAGAAAATT
Source organism: Thuja plicata (assembly GCA_018584345.1). Classification (NCBI taxonomy): domain Eukaryota; kingdom Viridiplantae; phylum Streptophyta; class Pinopsida; order Cupressales; family Cupressaceae; genus Thuja; species Thuja plicata. The sequence goes on from MU226203.1 coordinate 1,981,815, forward strand.
GCCTATTTGAAACCAGCCATGAGCCGAGCTTCAAACAAGTGGTTTTCTGCCTCAAAGCCAACTTGAAGCGAAAAAACAACAGCAAGGGTGACTCGACCAGCTCGTCGAGCCACCCGAAAGGATATACATAGAGCCAAAGGGTATATACATGGAATGGAGGGATATATACAAGGGTTGCTTACAGAAATGTACATATATATAAGAAATATACACGCGGACGACTCCAGCGGGGAGAAACTAGATAGAGCTGAAACAAGAATATACAGTTATTTACATCATATACACGATATCTACAAACTACTTACAAACGATTTACAAACTATTTACATAGCATTTACAAACTATCTACAACTATTAACAACTATTCACACTTGTTTACATCTGCACAGAAGGCAAACAACCTTCTGGCAGAGCCGAGCCACAAGCAAGCGGCAAAACTAGAAAGCCAAAGAAACAAACAAAGCAACCGAAAACAACAAAAAGACAAGCAAAAACAAAGAAAACCAGAAAACGAAAGCAAGAAGGAAGAGGAGGAACCAACCTGAAAACGCAGAAGGTGGAGGAGGAAAAGATTACTAGGAGAACTCTGCAACAACCTCGAATCGTCAAGCTGTCAAGATCACCACCACGGAGCACTAGCACGCGTCTGAGAACACTACAAGGTATTAAGGTCTGATTATTACAAATCTCTCTAATTGCTCTGCTAATTGCTTTGAAAATTGCTCTATTTTTTCTCTAAGCACTTCAAAGATTTTAAACGCGGTAAGTGTGATAATGACAGGCGAGTCTATTTATACCCGTGGTAAAAAGTAATCCTCCGCACTCTGGAAATTTCAGGCTAGGCAACACATCCGGACTCCGGGCTCGGGGATTCCTTATGATGATGTTCCTAAGACTTAGGAATATCATCACAAAGAATCCCAGGGTCCAGAATCCGGCTTCCCTCCAAAAGGCCACCTCTGGGATCCAGGATCCCGAAGGGGAAAACGGACCAAGAAAATGACACACTCCGGGGAAGAAAACCCCGGAGAAGGAAAAGCAAAGAAAAGAAAGACAAGGCAGAGCCGCAACAAAAAGCAAAGCAACGAAAAAAAAAGGGGGACCCAACATTTTGCACACAAAATGTAGGGATGGGGATGCAGGGCATAACAGAACAATCTAGAGATCCAGATCATAGGAGATAAGAAAGCTAGTACAAGAACAAGAAGTAAGTCTTTAAACTCAAGTTGTTTAATTTGTGAGCTTGAGCCAAAATCTGTCAATGCTGTACTTGATAATGAAGAATGGATAAGTGCTATGAATGATGAGATTGAGCGGATTGAGAAGAATAAGAGATGGTCACTTGTGCCAAGACCAGATGGAAAGATTGTCATCGGTACTAAATGGATATTCAAGAATAAGCTGAATGAGAATGGAGAAGTCACAAGAAACAAAGCAAGAATAGTATGCAAGGGGTAGGCACAAGAGGAAGGTATTGACTATGGAGAAAACTTTGCACCCATTGCTAGGCTAGAAGGTGTAAGAATACTACTTTCTTATGCTTCATTCAAAGGATTCAAGGTATATGAGATGGATGTCAATTTAGCATTCCTAAATGGAATACTTGAAGAAGAGGTATACATTGAGCAACCAGAAGGGTTTGTAGATCCAGACAAGAGAAACATGGTATGTAGACTTCAAAAATCCTTGAATGGATTAAAACAAGCTCCAAGAGCTTGGTATGAACGACTTCATTCTTATCTTATAAGTATTGGATTTGTAAGGACTAGTGAAAATAGTAATCTTTATTTGAAGGAAGATACTAATGCTAACACTTTGATTGCTGAGATATTTGTTGATGATATCATATTTGGAGGCAATGATATGCTATGCAAATAATTTGCTAATGAGATGAGAAAAGAGTTTGAGATGTCTATGTTTGGAGAGATCAAGTTCTTTCTTGGTCTACAAATCATTCAACAAAGTGAAGGTATTTTCATTAAATAGTCCAAATACATTAAAGAAGTCCTGGAAATATTCAAGATGGAAGATTCCAAACCAATTGGAACACCGATGGCTACTGGATGTAAGTTGACAAAGGAGGAAAAAAAAAAAAGGTAAATTAGACTTTGTATAGATCAATGATTGGAAAACTCATGTATGTTGTACACACTAGACCAGATATTGCACATGTAGTAGGAATTATTGCTAGATTTTCTGCTAACCCCAGGGAATCACATATGACTTCTGTGAAAAGAATTTTAAGATATCTGAAGAATACTGAGGAATATGGCTTATGGTATAAAAGAGAAGGCAAATTTAAAATTAAGGTGTTTACTGACGCTGATTGGGCTGGAAATATGGATGACCGGAAGAGCACAACTAGAGGAGCATTCTTTATGGGTGATAGACTTGTCACATGGATTAGCAAGAAGCAAGGATGCATCTCTCAGTCTACTGCCAAAGTAGAGTATGTTGCTGCTACTACAAATTGCTCAAATATTGCATGGATCAAACAGTTACTAGAAGGTATGCATATGAAGATCTTAGAACCATTAATTATCTATTGTGATAAAACGAGTGCAATAAACATTTCCAAGAATCCAGTCATGCATGCTAAGTCTAAACACATTGCCATCAAGTATCACTATTTGAGAGAACAAGTTCAAGAAAAGGAGGTGACACTTAAGTATATGCAATCCAAAGAATAATTAGCTGATATATTCACCAAGCCACTACCCAAGGATGCATTTGAGTACTTGAGAAAGAGACTAGGGTAAAACCCTTATCTACCAGTCAGTAAAATAACTAGAAGGCTGCATCAGCCCACATATTATTAGAATATCATTAATGTTGATGCAAGCAAAGAGATGAACTTCAAAGCTACATCTATATACAGACAGGTATATATCAGTACTGAGCACCAGAGCATATTGACATATTGATGATGGATAAGGGAAATTCAAGGAATATATTATGGATGGAGAGAAATGATTGTTTGACATGAATGTCAGATATTTGTAAAATATTTGTTTGGCATTGTTGTCAAAGAGAGATAAATTATCCATATTATCAGATCTTTTTGGAAAGGGAGAGAGATTATCCATTACTCCAATAGGGAGAAATTATATCCTTAGGGAGAGAAATTATATGGAAATATTATACAAAGGGAGAGTTGCTGACAAGAGAAAAAGACATCAAAAGAGAAAGAATAGTCAAGGGAGAGAAATTGACACAAGGAAATAACACAACACATTAAAATACTGAGAGCTGCAAGAATCAAATCTAAGGTAAAACATAGCTTACTGATGGTCAGACATTTATCAGTTATCAAAACAAAAAGATTGGTAGTTTGATGAATCTCAACTATTGCATTTTATATTGTATTAGAAATAGTATAGTGTGATAATATAGTATGTTTCCATCAATGCCAAAGGGAGAGATTGATGACATGTAAATGATTGAATGTTTAACAATGTTAAGTTGAAGATAATGCAAGGCATTAAATCAGTTAATGTATTGTATTTTCATTGATGTCAACTTGATATCATCTATACGATCATGTACATAATGCCAAAGACTTTAGAGAATCAAAGGAACAAAGGTTATGCTTTCATCAATGCATAAAAGTCAAGTATTCACTAAGTGACAAAAAACACTAATGGAGTGCACACCGATGGTCAGAGAAAAGAAGAATAGTCATAGTGATACCCGATTATCAAAAGTATAGTGTTTCCCAATGAAGAAAAACCACAATGATGCCCGAAAAGCAAAGTTAGAAGGTTTCCCGACGAGTAAAATTCTAATTATTCCTGATGGACAGAGATCACGAAGCTAACTGGAGTCTCACCGATGGAACCGATAGTTTTCACCGACAACTAACTGTAATGGTGACCGATGAAACAAAAAGTTTAGAAAATGACAAAATATCTAGCTGGCAAAGCTAAAAATAGACTTAACTGGTTGTCTACTTTGTTTTATTCGACTAGAGATAAGGGATTGATTTAAAGATGATTTGTACATTTGGCAAGAAAATATCTACGAGACAAATCTAGAGTTATGCTTTAAATCTAATTGGCTGTATTGTTTTTCACACCAAGAATCAAGAATCAAGAATCAAGAAACAATGAATATCATGTCTATATAAGAGACAAGCTTAATTCATTTACAAAAGGGATTAAGGGGAGTGAATAGAAAGAGGATGCTAAAGAGAAACTGATGAAGAACAAATTCATGCATTCCTAATCAAACAAGCTGAAGGAAGAGCTAAAGAATTTTGCAGACACTGACGAACAGTGAGCACAACATCACAGAGCAGAAAGTATGGAGCACAAAGGATTGAATTAATACATTGGTCAGAGAGGTAATGTAGTTAAATGGATCTAAAAATCTACAATTCAAAGTCGCAATATGAACAGGTCATAGTGTTTCAGTTTAACCATTGAAGCATCAAGTCTCTTAATTGAGTAGCACTTAACAGTCTTCTATATATTGAGGTACATCTCAAGGAGTGCCGAAAAGGTTGATTCATGAAAGTAGCATTGGACTTTTCCAATACCTATTAACATTCTAAGAAGGAGGCTGATTCAAGGATTGTAGAAATAGATGCCCGATACTAAGTGACAACTTCTATGTATAAAATCCTCTAACAAGGTCGCACTTAACAGTGTGTTTGTAACCTTTAACAGGGTTGGCTCCTAACAGGGCTCACTTTAGAAGAGTGAAAATTTGAGGTACCGGTCCCAGTGGTTTTTCCCTTAATAGGGTTTACACGTTAAAAATTCATGTATTATGTGTGTATGATTCATTTCTTTAATATTTTGTATCTTACATAGCTAACTCTGGACTGATCAGTATACTCTACTTATTTACTGAGTTTCGGTAAATAGTTATACTGCTTATCGGTAATCAAGAAAGAATAAGGATTGACAGATAAAATTGACAGACATTTAATCATTATTAGTATTTCATGGCATGCATCTTGTAGGGACATAACAATCTAAGATTTATTGATTGGTGGTTAAGTTTGAAGGATAGATTTTTGAGGCCAATGATTCACCCCCCCTCTTAGTTATTACTAACATTCCAGGATTTTGGAATTCAAATATGGAAGATTAGCCAGTAAATAAATAAAATAAATCAAATCATTAAAATTCCCCATAATATAATTAAATCAACATTTAAATTTAATAGTTTCCGTGACAACTGCGGAACCCTAAATGCACAGACAGGCTCATTGGTCAAATCACATAATGCATTATGAATCCGGATTTACCACAATAATAAGAAGTTTAATAATAATAAAAATATTATAGATACGTCGCCCATATAGGGATGGCATTGGATCAACATGAAAGGTCAAGGTCAGTATCTCCTAGTGCCACTGCCGGGGATATAAGTACACACTCAAATCCTGTAACTCAGGATGAATGTACCTAATACATGTTTAATAAACAAGCAAATGTCAAGTGTAGATGCTCAACATATAAATAGTCCAAGAAAAAACAAACACAAAATCATGTGTAAGGATAATGAGACATCATGTAGATCTCGCAAACAAGTGAGTACAACTCTGTCTCACTTTGTACTAGCATTGACAGGAAAAATGCATAACAATGGTGCAATACACCATAACAATATATAATCACATGATAACACATTTAAATTAAAGTTTTATAATAATTATTTACAACCATCTGAGCATATATCTCTTGAAAGAAAAATACATATATCTACAACATAAAAGTACCATAATAAAGAGTCCAATAACATCCATCATATATAAGTATAATCCTCAGTCCAAGTCCAAATACAAAATAAACTAGGCATCATCATAAAGTATCATGTCACATCACTAGAATCATCATGCATATATGATGAAACTAAATAGAAACATCATCTAGCATCTAACAACTATAATATTGGTAATCAAAACAATGTAAAGTCACTGAAGCATCTCATCATGCAAATAATCCAGTAATAATAATCAAAGTGTCTCCCGGGTCAAAATAGTCATGGGACAGAATGCAAACACAGGAGGCACTACATTCTACATATTCTAAAGAGTTGGAGGAGATTAAAATCATGATGCAAAATATGATACAAGAGAAAACATATACTATACATGATTTTAATCTCGGATTGCAGAGCATTGGAAACAAGGTGGTGATTTTAGAGAGACAATAAGCTCAAGGTGATAAACCTTATCAGTCTTACCCTCAAAATTATTCATTCAATAGACCACCATATCAAGGAAAAGGTTCATGAAATCAAATTAGATCTTGGAATAACATTGTCCCTTCAAATTCAAATACAAATACATTAAGGACTCTTCTTCCTTCTCAAAACAATATTTCTCAAGGGAAAGTGTGTTGTGCTACTTGCACTCTTTGTTGTGATCAGTTTATTTGCTAAAGGGAAAAATATTCTTAAGCTCTAACCATGCAAGAGGGACCAAAAATATTAGGACAACAATATGATACAAATCATTCTACTATTTCATTTCAACTCAAACACTCAGAGGATTCTATAAATGCAAATTGGAAACCAGAAGAATTTTGTCGTGTCAATCATGAGATAAATGATAGTATATCTCATAACACTAGGAGAAAAAGAAAAGTTGTGGAGAGTGTTCCATATTTTACATCTAACTAATCTTCAACTTTAGAAGTAGCTACACCTCTTATCTCAGCAGGTATACAATATAATGTTGCTGCCCCATTACAAAATTAGAATATTAGTCAAAACAACAAGAAGCTAAAGGAGCCTATGGTTGTCTCAATACAAAAATAAGAACCTATCTTTATTAAATTAGAAAGCATACCTCTCAATGTTGTAGAGAATATTATAAAGACTAGTGTATCTATTACTATGTGGGATTCCCTCTCATTTCCACCATAATTGGAATTATTGCAGGAGTTGAGGACCATAAAGAGTTAAAAGGGACCATCTACAACAAATGGTGTAGCAATTCTGGTGCAACCTATAAAATAAGAGGGAAAAAATCCCCTTTTTTTAATCTCTCTTTGATTATAGGAGATAAATTATTTCTCAAATGTATGATAGAATCTAGAGCTAGTATCTCAATCATGCCTAAGAAGGTAGCTGACCTTCTAGGTATTAAATATGAGCATGTGACTAAAGGTTTTGTCCAAATAGATGGTACTAATGTCCAAACAATGGGAGTATAAAAATATATAAAAATGGCCTTGCATTCATGCCCTAGTTGCATTTTTATACAAGGCATATCCTTCATTGATCTCCCTACACACTTTTCCTTTTTATTTTCTAAGGACTTAACTGCCAAGATATGGGGCTATATTGCATCTGATTGGTCCTACATGTTCTTTAGGACCAGATATGGAACAAAGGCTTCCATAAAAGTAGAGACATTGGCTCTTACTCATATATAACCTTATACACATAGCCCCATAAACATGAATTGTACACTCCATGAAGAAGAAGATGAGTTCTTAGTTCATGAATCTTGTACTCTCTTGACAAAGGTTCCAAATTAACTTTTAGATGAGTGGGCTAATGCTTTTCAATTTGATCCAATGCAAGAGGCCGAAGAAAAAGGCCTTGGAACTTATTATATATGTAATCACCTAAAAAGGTTCTAATATAATTAGAGGCCCTAATATGAAATCAAATGTCCTAAGTCCTGACCAAGGCTTCAAATTAAAAGCTAATCACGATTATGTAATTAAACTAGATCGGTTTAAATATATAATTCATCCAGAATCAGACATCAAAGATCACTCATACAAAGGTATTAATTATTTAATTAGTCCTAGTCATTTTATCAAATCAAAATAAAAATACATGGCTAAGGATATTAATTAAAGTTAATTAATTAATTCAAACATTTATATTCCTCGACTTGACCTCACAGTCAACTCATGGATAAATGAGGAGAAATCACATGGATCACTTGGGATTAAAACTTAGCCATCCCTCATGGATGCATCAAAACCATCAAATTCAAATTCAAATTTGAATCCTTTCCCCAATCTCATTAAATAACAAGAAGACACTAATGTGGAACATGTTCTTTGATGGATCAAGGAATAAGAATGGTTCAGGCACTGGCATGATGCTTGTTTCTCCAAATTTGAAAAAATATTACTTTTCATATAGAATCCAATTGAAATACACTAATAATGTAGCCGAGTTTGAAGCCTCGATCCAAGGTCTCCAAATTGCACAAAGAAAAAGTATAAAATCCTTATAGTTCTTTGCACACAGTGAGCTAGTTTTTAATGAGATTAGAAATATGAATGTTTCAAACACAAACCACCTCAAATCATACAAACATAGGGTTTGGGATCTTCTTGAGGCCTTTCAAGATTTCAACGTTCAAAATGTTTGTAGAAATCATAATAAGCATGTTGATAGACTTGCAACAATTGGTGTTGATTATGACATACCAGAGCACATTGCAGACATGAAGGAACAACATATCAAACTTTTTGTAAGGCCTATTGTCCTAGAAAAATTGTACAAATTGGCAAGTTTTTTATTCTCATTCACAAATTGTAAATTTTATACAAAATGGAAAAGAATTCTCTACTAAAAATAAATCTAAGTTACAAAGCCAATATGGTGATCATATTATGAGGCTCAATTCCAATTAATTACCCAGAGTTTTAGTCTCCTTAGAGGGTATCTTCAACTCTGATGATCAAGTAAGGAACAAGGGTATGAACCTAGATACACCTAAAGAGGACTAAATACCTATCACCATTGCTGATGGAAAGACCCTTAGTTTGGGAAGGTTGTTGGAAGATTCTTTAGCATGTCAAATATTCTTGATTAGACCTTGCATATGTGTGCTAACATTAATGTTTTGTCATTGATGTCAACATACTATTTCTATTACAGACAATGTATTTTTCAGTAGAGAATATTTCAGTTGTTCAGGTGATATGTTTTTCTTTTGATGCGGTTGTTAGTGATGGTTCATATAGGTTTGTAGTTGATTCTGGTCAACTTACAGATCTTTGTATGATAGTTGGAGTGAGATATGTTTGATTTATTAGGTGTTAGTATTTCAGTCTTCCTGTTGTTCAAGATGTTTTAGTGGTTGAATTTTTTCTTCGGTATGGATTAGTTTGGTTGATTCAGTGGATGAAAATTTGGTGGATTATTTGGGACTTAATGTTGTTTCCTTATCTAGTGTTGTTCATGATTCAGAGTTAAACAAGCTATCTTTTTTGTGTAACAAAGTTCAATATTCCATGTTCATGATGAACAATACAAAGATGAGTTTGGAATTTGAGGTTGAGATTTTATGGAGGTTTGAGGGGTTATTCATGTTTCTTTCTAGTGTTCTTGGATCATTTTATCATGATGTTTTTGGTTAGCATTGATTCTTGGTGATTAGATTTGGTGATTTTCTGAGTGTGTTGGTGTTTCTTCATTTAGGTCTTAGCCGAATTGGTGAAGTAACATGTAGCAATTTGTGGCATGGTTTTGGTGAAGATATTGTGTGTTTGTGGATGATGTTTTTGGTCCTATCTAATTCCTAACTGAATTTTTTTGGATTACATTGGTGTTTGATCTTACTATTCATATCATTTTTTTATATAGGTCTTGGCAGAACTTGTTGTTGATTATTCATTTTAATATGTATATATATGGGCAATCATTTTTTATTACAATGCATGGTGTAGATAGATTAGAGAGATGTTTGTATTCTACAATTGAGGAAAAAATTGTACTTCATTGAAATTCTATTGGCAATTCAGATGTTGTAAGTTAGTTCAGTTGTATTGGATAGTTTGTCCACCTTTTATAACTGTTATTAGAGATTGATCGGTGAGCCTGACTGAGGGATAGATCATTGTATTGTGAGCAGTATGCACTAGGCAGTGGGCCTATGGATGCAAGTGCATTCTTCTTAGTTCTTATTTTCTCTTAACTGTACAATAATTTTAACACAATACATCCATCTTCTGGGTTCGAATCCCGCCGAGGTTTTCCCTTAACTGGGGTTCCTCGTGAACAAATATGGTGTTGTGAGTTGTATTTTGTGAATTTTTAATTATTGTCTTTCTGACCTCTATATGATTCAATTTTTAATATTTAAATTACTGTGATTACAATTGATTCACCCCCTCTCAATTGTTCTTTTCTTATTTGGGCCTAATAATTGGTATCAAAGCTAAGTCCTTTTGAGGAAGCTTGATTGCTTGAAGGGTAGTCAACATGGAAAGCATAGGAAAGACAGTCTGAAGTTTGATGGAACCAACTACCTGGTAGGAAAGGATCAGGTGACTACTTATCTAATATGTATGTGAGATGAATATTGGGAGATCATAGAGAAAGCTTATTCCATTTATAATGATCTGACTCAGGTTACTACTAATGAAAAGAAGTTCAAATAAAATATGTTAGAAAGGGAAGACATTTTTAGATACAAAATATTCTCACATCTATGGATTGAGGACAGTGCATGAGGTATGAACTAAACTAGAAAATATTTATGAAGGTGACAAGTATGTAAAGCAAGCTAAGTTGGAGGGACTGAAAGCAAAGTATGAGGATATGAAGATGAGTGAAAGTGAAACTATCTCATCCTATATTCAGAGGGAAAATTATTTTCTTAGTTCAATCAGATGTGCCGGTGGTACCTTGGAAGATAATAAAGTCATATAAAAAATTATGAGATCATTGTTTGCGTGTTATAGTGAGAAAGATGCAGTTATTAAAGAAGATATGACTTTGAAAGACATTACATGAGAAGCTGTGATGGGTAAACTATATGCTTATGAGATGACCACTGATGAGACCATAATTTGTCTCTATTTTATGTTAATGTTTATACTTTGTTTAAAACATTACCAAGACATTTGTGAACCTTTTAGTATTTGAGATTGTGATAAGTACAGTTGGAACCACCTAGCCTTTGGGTAGCTATTAGTGTCATGTTTTTCTAAACATTATATATCTATCGCAGTATTTCATATAGCTATTTGAATGTGTGTTCTAAATTTGGATTGAGTTAACTAGTTGACTTGATTATATATCTGCATATGCTACTAACCTGCTAGGATGAAGGAGCGGCTTGAGAGTGGTCGACCACATTGACAAGAAGGCATTGAAGTTCCAGCTGTGATAGGGAGAACTGTTATGGCCACAAGACATGCCTGCTTCAATGGAGGAGCCATCATCTCAGGGAATATAAGAAACATATCTGCTATATTTCCTCTCTGCGGTCAATATCTTGATGAAATGGTTATCTAGACTTTATTACACTTTGTCGTGGGCAGTTACAATCTCCTTCCTCTATGACGTGATTTAATCAGACCTTGTCTGTATGATTTTGAATAAACATCAATCCTATATATAATGGGATTTGATTGTTAGTTTGAAGTTTTTAAGTTAGAAAATATATTATTGCTGCATTTGCACAACAAAGTTACTCTTTCTAGTTCTGTGCATTGTTTTCATTATGATGTAATCGATTTCTGAAAATATAATGGAGTGATTTTGGTTTACATTTTGTGTTAGTAGTTAGCAGAAGCCAACCAAGGGGGCCTACTTGGGAGGTGGATTAAATTAGAGTAGGTTAGATTTACTTTCAACATTTACAACATTGTGAGTAGAAGTTTACTATTTCATTCTTGCAACATCAGACTCATGTATGTTCCTGTAGCACTTGCAAGGATAATTATAGTGAAATTTGTGGGTTGATGGAATAGGTTTAAGCTAATTTTGTGGTTTTTAGCATTAATTCCATTAAGTAGTTGTATGTGTTTACTTTCCTGTAGCAATAGCGTAGGTCTCTTTCATGTATTTTTCCTTCCTGTAGCATAGGTAGTATGATTCTTTGAGAGAATTAGTGCACATATCATGTTGTCCCATTTCAAGTATACATCCCTGGGTTGACAATTTAAATGCACTTCATAATAGGAAAAGTAATCCTTAGTTTGAATATACTATTCCTAGGAGAAGCTTTGGTATGATTATTATTACCTATTGTGAGGCGGTTCATTTTTGGTGCCGTTGTTGAGGATGGTGTCAAGCTAAGAACCTTATTGAGTCATTTTCCATTTTTAGATAGTTCCTTGCTTTCTAGATAGTAGTATGCAGTCCTGAAATTACTTCACAAGTTTATGTAATTATTTGTATGCATCGAAGAGGAAGAAGACGAGATGAATAAGGCAGATTTATGTCAAGAGAGTCTGCTAATCTGAATGAAGAAGTTGAAGAAGTTTAATTAACTTTTGTTAACACAAGTTCTAAATTTTCCACAGCATCTTCCTCTGAAGTAGATTATTTTGATCTAGTTGGCCTTTGACCTTTTGCTGAAATTTTGGCTAATTTTCTTGATAATTCCACTCTAAGTCCACATGTCATTCATAACCCTATGGCTAATGTTCCTTTCTAGTAGAAATTCCATTTCCAAATACCTCTAGTAATAGCACAACCTAAATTTCCATATCCCCTACCTAGCCTTATAAACAATGCTAACCTCAAAAACATACCCACTAATGCACTCCCAAAGTTCTATGGTCTAATAACTGAAGACCCTGACACCTTTTTATTTGAGTTTGACATTCTTTGTTGAATATTTGACTACAACACTGATGGCCACAAGCTCAAGTTGTTTCCAGCAACATTGAAGGAGTCCACCCTATGATGGTTTATGGGATTAGGAGCTAATGCAAAAACCAGCTGGGATGAAATGCAGAATTTGTTTCTACATAAATACAAAGAGTATTGCAAGGGGGTGACCCGAGAGGAGATGAAATTTTTTGAATGTCGCAGAAGGAGGATGAAACTTTGGAAGACTATGTTCCATGCTTCCTATATAACCTACAGAAGAATCCACAACATGTCCTTAAGGAGGATTTGCAGAAACTCATTTTCTTGAGGGGAGTAAATGATAATTGCTTGGAAGCACTAGAATTAATGGCTAGAGGAGATATATCCCAATCTACCTGGGATGAGCTCAATAAAATCTGCCTTAACTATTCAAGATAAATTGTAAATAAGGGCAGAGGATTTTGGTCTACACTTGCTAAAGGGAACAACTCGGGCATTTCTAAGTTGGATATCTCAAACCTGCTATAAGATTTCAATCAAGATATCGTTAATGATGTTTCCACACACCTGTATACCATGACTTCCAAGAAGAAGCATGCATATTCCAAAGCACGTCTAGCTAAGTATTGTCCTCACTGCCACAAACAAAAGAAAGATTGTGGATGCAAGATGGTGTCAAACTTGGAGAACCAACACCTTCCTATGGAGTACATGAAAATAGAAGGAGACAACGAGCAAGTGTTCTTTGTTGCTCAACGTTGGCCATGGGCTTCAAGATAAGGTATACCTTAGGATCCCTTGCAATTTTCTAATACTTATAATAATAAATGGCAAAACTAGAATTATCAAAATCCTTCTTAGTACTCCCAACCTGCTTGGAACAACAAGTGGTCTAACCAATAACAAAACCAATGGCCTAACCAACATCAAAACTAGTCGCCTTAGCCTCAAAATCAATGACATACACCACAAGGGAATTGGAAACCTTATAAACAATGGAGGGGGCCCCAGAAGTGGGCTAATCAAAATCCTGGTTATCCACCCTTACCACCTCCAGTATCTCAACCTACAATAATGCCACCTCCTACAGCCACAAGTCCTACTGTAAAGAAAACACAATTACCTGCTCAGCCACAACCCAATCCTAACAACAAGCAACATCAACAACCAATGTATGCCAATGATACTCAACAAAACCCTGCATATGCACTAGAGATATTTGATATCCATTTGAGATATGGCACTACTCTTCTTGCACCTAAACCTCCTATTATAACGGAAGTTCCAGACATTCCTGCAACATTAACACCACTTCCAGAAGTTACTTTTCCAAATACTATCCAACCAACTGATATACCAAGTAAAACTAATTTTCACACCTCAGTTAATCCTCCCTTTCCACAAAGTCTTAGCATGGAAAAACCTATATCCCAAGAAGAAACATCATTTTATATCCTTGACCAGTTGAAAAACATGCATATCCATATTCCACTATTTAAAGCTATCAAAGATGTTCCTCTTTATGGAAAATCCATTAAGGAAGCATGCCTTAAAAAGCCTGGACATAGTAAAAAGGATCCTCACATAGTCCATTTTATAGGCCAGCTTGCAGATATTATGTTGGAAAAAATAGTCATACCAAAGTAATCTGACCCTAGAAGACCATTTGTTGATCTTATAATTAATGGCCAGTCTGTGAAAAATGCTCTAGTTGATTTGGGAGAAGCTATAAATGTTATGAATAAGGATACCATGCAAAGGTTGAGTATAGAGGGATTGAGAACCACACTAACAATATTACAACTTGTAGACAGTTCCACTGTAACCCCAAATGACATCATAGAAGATATAACAGTCACATTGGATTCATGGGAATACCCTGCAAAATTCTCTATATTATCACCTAAGGTAAATTTTGCTAGTTATACAATTATTCTTGGAAGACCTTGGTTAGCCACCACTGATGCCCATATTAGTTGCAGATTAGGTAGCATGACAATTTCAAATGGCCAAGCAATCAATAAGCTAACATTATATCCTCCTGCCCAACCCCAACTAGATTTAAGTGCACCTATTTGGCCAGATTTGGGAGATGAGGAAGAAGAGCTAAATTTTGTTTCTCAACTAATGATGTTACACAAAAAATCCTTCCTAAAATTTCAAGAAGAAGATGATGTGATTCAAAGTATCTTACCAATGAGTGTGTCATAGAAAGAGATATTTCTAAAAGCTCTGTTCTACAGTTATGTTCCTATGAGGACTTTGTTTTTCCAGTAGGTCTTGATATTATACATCAATTATTACCCTATGAGATAGATACAAGCCCAATCTCATAAGTTTCAATTCTAGAGCTGACAACTAATGTGGAACTTTCTCCTAGTCACAATCTTCATGTTAACAGTAAGCTGCCACCACAATAATTGGCATTGTTAACTAAACTCCTTTGTAAGCATGAAAAATCATTTTCTTGGGATTATGGAGACATGACAGGCTTGAAACCAAAGTTTTGCACACATAGAATATAAATCAATGAAGGTAGTCTACCACTTCGCCAACCTCAGAGAAGAATTAACCCAACCTTAAGAGAAATAATATAAACTGAGTTGCAAAAGTTGCTGAATGCTGGTTTTATTTATCCAATCTCTGATAGTAAATGGGTATAACCTTTGGTCATTATGCCTAAAAAGGGGGGTAAATGGAGAATATGTGTAGATTATAGGGAATTGAACAATGCAACAAACAAAGATCATTTTCCCTTTCCATTTATTGATCAAGTTCTAGACACCTTAGAAAATGCAATTTACTATATCAACAAGAGTTTACATGGCCCAGAGTTAAATTACACAATTACTGAAAAAAGAATTAATAGCAGTAGTTTATGCTTTGAATAAATTCTATCATTATATAACAGGATATCCCATTTTTGTTAATACTGACCATGTATAAATCAAGTATCTTATGAACAAACCTACCATCTCAGACATGCTAGAAAGATGGCTTCTTCTGTTGCAGGAATTTGACATAACCATCATTGACAAACTAGGGAAAGAAAATGTAGTAGCTGATTACTTATCTAGACTCCAGACTGATAATAATGGTACTACTGTGATAGATGACACACTCCCTGATGAACAATTGTTTCATATTGCTGTCAAGAGTCCATGGTATGCTGATATAGCTAATTAACTTGCAGTTGACAAAATGCCTACACATTTCTCTCCTAAGGACAGAAGAATGCTTGTTGAGAAAAGATTTCAATTCTCTTGGATTGAAAATACACTATTTTACACTGGTCCAGACCAAGTCATGAGAAGGTGTGTACGTGAAGATGAAACATATGATATCCTCCATGCTTTTCATGTTGAGCCATGTGGAGGAAAATTTGCAGCTAAAAGGACAACTATGAAGATCTTAACAATAGGTTATTACTAGCCCACACTACATAAAGATCCAACCAATTATACAAGGAAATGCGATAAATGCTAGATGATGGGTTTTCCAACAAATTTAGATGAAATTCCTTTACATCCACAAGTGGTTGTAACACCATTTGACAAGTGGGGCATGGATTTCATTGGTCCTATAGACCCCCATATAATGGAAAGTCTTACATTTTGGTATGCATTGATTATCTAACCAAATGGGTAGAAGTAAAATCCATGAAGCATGCATGGGATAATAAGGTAGTAGAGTTTTTGTATGAGGAAATATTCACCCATTATGGTGTGTCAAGAGAGATTGTAACTGATCAGGGAGCACAATTCACATCCAATGTGATCACAAAAGTCATGAAGGAATACAATATTTGACACAGGAAGTCCAATCCCTACCATACTCAAGCCAATGGTTAGGAAGAAGTTACTAATAGAGAGATATAAGCAATTCTAACAAAAAATAGTTCATCTGCACCGCTGTGACTAGAGCAGCTGACTCTTAGAAGCAGTTTGGGCATACAGAACAACATGGAAGACAACCACAAGGTTCACTCCATTTGAATTACTATATGGGAAATCAGTAATGTTACCAATTGAGTTTGAGCATAAAACATTGCGTACTGCTCTGGAGTTAAACCTTGACCTTCCTACAACACAGAGAGACCGACTGATCCATCTCAACTCCTTGGATATAATGAAAAAATACGCATTGGAGCAAACTGAGATAGTATAGAAATAGAGGAAGAAGTGGCATGACTCACATATTAAGAACAAACAATTTCAAGTCGATGATTGGGAATTACTATATGATTCTAGATTCATAGAAATACCAAGCAAGCTACAGACAAGATGATGCAGCAGTGGCAAGTAGAAGCCTTCAATCAGTGAGCAAATGGTAAGTTTCAATCCCTCAACACCCAAGGTGACAGGGTCAAGTGCTCAATACTTATCACAAGTATCCAAAAGGACTAGGGGAGAGGTTATCACAACCTCAACTATCAAATGTAACCTAATCACTAGGTTCACCAAAGTCCTAAGCACCAAAAACCAAGGATCCACTAAGAGGTCTCTTTAGCCCAATAGACAATCAAACCCCAAGAAATGGATACTAAGACTAGGGGTGGCTTGCAAACACTGCTCTAGCCTATTTAGATCTTATTCTTATAGTTCCAATGGTTCTTTCATTTGAAAACAACCCATAATACTAAGATGCTTCACAACCTAAGGATTTGGCTTGTAGCCCTTCCTAGAGTGAAATTTGAACATAAGTTATAATGTTCCCAAATGAGATGGTGATTAGGTCAAGGATTTTGATACCCTTTTGGGGTTTACAAAACATGTCTTAACACCAAGGAGTGGAAATGAATAGAAGTCACTATTGTTGCAATATTAGACCAGACTAATAGGCCTAATTAGGGCTCCAAATGCACTACAAGTGCTCTTTCTCCTATGAAAAAACACAAACTAAGCATGGAAGAATGAGTGGACATGTAAAAAAAATCATAATCCAAGGTTTGAGGCCTTAGTAAATCCCCAACCAAAATCTATAGTGACTGTCCTAAGTCACAGAATGGTGCACACATGAGATGTACACCTAGGGCTTTGTGGCAAACTCACTTCTCTATAAATCCACACTCCTAACATACAAAATATGAAATTAAATTGTAAAAGGTTGTATTCCACCAAGGGGCTTCAATTTCCCATGGTGGAATGGGACCAAACAATTAGACCCTATTAGAAACCCTATTTTTAAGCCTCAATTCCAGGCAGTTCCTACTAAAAATCTGATATCTTCCAATATAGGGTAGATAAATACATGAGACCAATTAAAAATGGAAGAAGACTCAAGGCTTTAACTTTTTGATTCACCATTTCATGCCCTCACATCCGTACCTATCCATACAAGAGCACTGTCCTTGAGAATCTGTAAAAAATAAGTTTGTTTTATTGATTTAAAAAGCCAAGTTACATATCTTACCTTCCACCCACTTGAAAGGGCTATTTGAAGGATTCCCCCATTGGTTACAACCAAATTTTAAACTATCTAACTGTTGGGGGTTTAGATTACAACTTTTGGCAAGAAGTTGTCAAAGTTGCTACGCAACTTTGACAACATTTTTGCAATTTTTGCTTTGTAGGAGACCAAACTTGGTCTAAGCCTAATCTAGAGATCCAAGTGATCCAAAATGGATCTAAAACATTAAAAAAATGAAAAATGACTAAATCCTATGCTCCTAGGCCCATTGACCACTCTTGACCATAGTTAGCCAGTGGCTTATAATTGTGCCAATCCTGGAACTAGGCCTCACAACTTGGTCTAGGTGCCTGACTAAGATACTTAAACTAACTAGATGTGCTTTAGGACTTCTTTAGAGTATTGTGTGTTGAATCTAGAGTAGGTGCTCCTGCACCATACTCCCCTTGAGTTTTAGAACTCAAGTCCCTACTTGAGGGTAACAAATCCACCGGAGTCCCATGTTTTTTGAGTTGGTCTTCGGTTAGCCAAGTAGCATCTATGTTGGAGAGGCCCCTCCATTTAACTAAGTACTACATGTACTTCTTAGTTCTGGTCTACTTTAATAGCTTGGTGTCTAAAATTTCTTCTATCTCCACTGGTTTTCTTTGGGGAAGATCAATAACATAGTCTTCATTGTTGATGTTTGTGTCCTCACCCTACTCATTCATTGAACCTGTTGTAGCTTTATATGGTGTGAGGTCTGCCACATTGAATTTTGGAGATATTTGCAAAGTTGAAGGAAGAAAAATTTCATAGGCATTCTCACCTATTTTGTTAAGTATGTTGCAGGGGCCTAATTTATTCATTTTTAGTTTGGAGTATCTACCCTTAGGTAGTCTCTCCTTTCTTAGGAAGGCCCAAACCCTATCTCCTACTTTGAAGTGGACCTCTCTCCTTCTTTTTTCAGCATTTTCTTTGTACTTCAAACTAGATTTTTGCAATGTTTCTTTTACTTGCTACTGTACCTTTGATATGAGCTCTACCAGTTCTTGACCTTGAGCACTGATTTTGAAATCAGAGGGGAGTTCCATCAGATCCAGTGGTCCCTTGGGGTGCAAACCATATACTACTTGAAATGGAGTTTTATCGGTTGACCTATTTATGGAGTCATTGAAGGCAAACTCTTCTTGGGGCAGGATTGTATCCCAACTTTGTGAGTATTGCTTGGTTAGGCATCTTAAAAGATTGCCTAGGGACCTATTTACTACCTCAGTCTGCCCATCTATTTGTGGGTGATAGGCAGAGCTATAGGTGAGATTTGTACCCAACTTCTTGAAGAGTGTTCTCCAAAAGTGCCCTTGGAAATTTACATCCCTGTTTGATACAATTGTCTGAGGTAAGCCATGAATTCTAACTACTTCTTTGAAGAATAGATTGGCTATATGAGATGCATCATTTTTGCTCTTGCATGACACAAAGTGGGCCATTTTTTTGAACCTATCCACTATGACAAACACACTATCAAATCCTTGCTTGGTTTTGGGTAGTCCCGTTACAAAATCCATTGAGATGGACTCCCAAGGTCTTGAAGGGATTGGTAAGGGTTGGTAGAGTCCTTTATTTTTTTTCATTCCTTTAGCTTGCTGGCAGATTGTGCAAGTCTCTATAAACTTCTTAACATCATTGTTCAACTTAGGCCAAAAATAGCTCCTCTTCACCATGTCTGTTGTCTTGTCAATGCCAAAGTGACCTCCTAGGCCACCACAATGATTTTCCCTTACTATGTTTGTCCTCATTGAGCACTTTGGTATACATAGTTCTGCTCCCTTGAATAGAAGTCCATTCTGAATCAGATATTCAAAAAAATCAATGTGATATCTGCCTTCCATTTTTGTGCAAATCTGATATACTTCTGCAAAATCAAGGTCATCCGGGTACAAGTGTTTGAGGGACTCAATTCCCACACTTTGTAGTTGAAATTATTCAATAAGACCAATCCTTCAGCTAAGGGCATCAACAACTTTGTTTTCTACACCCTTTTTATGCTTAATGTTGAAGGTATAGGCCTGCAATTGCTCTACCCATTTGAGATGTCTGACTGAGAGTTTTTCTTGTGAATTGAGGAAGCTTAATGCATGATTTTCAGTGTAGACTACAAACTCTTTTGGGAGAAAATAGTGCCTCCATTTCTCGAGGGCTTGGACCATGGCATAGAGCTCTAGGTCATAAGTCGAGTACTTTCTTTTGGCTTCATTCAATGTCTCTAAGAAGAAAGCAACTGCCTTTCCTTCTTGGCTTAGGACTGCTCCTATAGCCAAATTGCTTGCATCTGTCTCCACAGTGAAGACCTTGTTGAAATCAGGGATGACCAAGATAGGGTATTGGGCAAATCTATTCTTCAAGTATTGGAATGCATCATTGGCTTCCTTTGTCCACATAAACTTAGTCTTCTTTCCACCTTTGATAGTTTCAAGCATTGGTGCACACACATGACTGAAATTTTTGATGAACTTCCTATAGAATGTTGCAAGTCCATGGAAGCTTCTTACATCACCTTGTTTCTTTGGTGGAGGCCAATTAATGATTGATTCTACCTTCTCAGAGTCCATCTTGAGGGTACCTTGTGAAATCACAAATCCTAGGAATACTAGTTCCTTCCTCATAAACATGCATTTTTCCAAGTTGATTACCAACTTGTGCTAATGGAGTCTTCTTAGTACCTATTCCACATGATCAAGATGGTCTTCCTTTCTATGACTAAATATTATTATGTCATCAAGGTAAATAACAACAAATTTTCCAATAAAATCAATGAATATCTCATTCATAAGCCTCATAAAAGTGATAGGGGCATTGCTTAAGCCAAAGGGCATTACTAACCATTCAAACAAACCTTCAATAGTCTTGAATGTTGTTTTCCATTCATCTCCCAATTTGATTATGATTTGATGGTATCCAGACTTTAAGTCTATCTTGGTGAAGTAGCAAGCACCTCCTAGTTGATCCAATAGGTCCTCAATCCTTGGCATGGGGAACCTATATCTTATTATGATCTTGTTTAGGGCCCTACTGTCCATGCATAACCTCCATTTACCATCTTTTTTAGGGGCCAAGACTGATGGTACTACACATGGGCTGAGACTCTTTTGAATGAGTCCTCTTTCCATCAATTCGGTGACCTGTTTTGCAATCTCAGCATGTTGCAATGGTGTCATTTTGTATGGTATCTTATTAGGCAGGGATGAGCTTGGTATGAGGTCTATTTGATGACTAATGTCCCTAATGGGAGGGAGGCTAGTGGGTAGGTCACTAACAGTGACATCTTTATACTTTTGTAGTAGTTTTATGACTTCATTTGGTATGGACTCTTTTTGATCAGACTTGATATTATCTTTGGGTTTTGAGATTAAGGCAAATGGCTCAATATCTGATTCTTTCAAGGTTTTTAACATCTCCTTTTCTCCCATGATGATCACAGTGGGTTCTTTTGCAGATTTTTTATCCGTTAGGGGTTTCATAGTAAAGGTCTTCCCATCTTTAGTGATGGATTAGGTGTTTTTCCTACAGTGGTGTATGTAATCAACATCAAATTGCCAGGGCCTTCCTAGAATAATGTGTGAGGCATCCATCTCAAAAACATCACAAAGAACCTAGTTTTTAAAATTTGCAATTGAAAACTCTATCCATGCTTGTTCTATTAATAGAGTTTGTTGGCCTCTTGTTAACCATGAAACATGATAGGGGCAAGGGTGTGGAATTTTAGAGAGGTTTAACTTCTGAACCATTTCACAAGATACAAGATTTTCAGTTGAACCAGAATCTATATGTAGATTGCATACCTTTCCGTGACATTTTATTTTTGTTCTGAAGAGATTTTTCCTTTGTGGAGGCTCTTGGGTTTGTGGTACTTGAAGGAAGACCTACCTCATCATCAAACATACTCCTTCCTCTAGTTCTAAGTCTCTAGCATCAACATTGTCTTTTTGTTTATCTTCTTGGACAAGT
Source organism: Thuja plicata (assembly GCA_018584345.1). NCBI lineage: Eukaryota > Viridiplantae > Streptophyta > Pinopsida > Cupressales > Cupressaceae > Thuja > Thuja plicata. The sequence continues at coordinate 2,003,742 of MU226203.1, forward strand.
TGTGCTCTCCTCTCACCTTGGCTATTGTTATGCCTCTTCTCAGGGCACCTTCCTACATGATGTCCCATTTGATTGCAATAGTAACATTTCAACGGCCCATTACCTCTTCCTAAATTTTTCCTTCCCCTATTGAAGGGCCTCCTTTCTCTATAGTTTCCTCTTGAATTAGAGTCACTATTTTCTTTGTCTCCTTGGTCAAGGGTCCTACTGCTACTGCCAATATTTTGTCCCTTGTTCCAAGAGTTTCCTTTGCCTCTAAATTTCTTCCCATTATCATTATTCTTCCCTTTGCCAAAATCTTGTTTTCTTTTCCATTTCTCCTCTACCTTGAGTTCCATTTGATAGCATTTATTGACTATGGTAGGGCAGTGTAGGCTTAGTTCTTCTTTAATGGACACCTTCAATCCATTCATGTATCTTTCTATTTTTTCTTCCTCATCTTCTACCACATTGGTCTTCATACATAGTTTTAAGAACTCCTCAGTGTATGAGCCTGCATCCATGTCCTTTTGTTTTAAACTTTTCTTCCTCCTATGGAGTTGTATCCCATAGTCCTTCGGTACATATGTCTCTTTGATCAGGGCTATCATCTTATTCCATGAGTTGATCACGCTCTTTCCATTCTTCACCCTCTCTATTTGGATGAAGTTCCACCAAGTTAGGGTTGCTCCCTTTAACTTGGATCTTGCCACCTTTACCCTCTATTTTTCAGGGATGTCCTCACATTCAAAGAACGTTGTCAAAGTCTCTATCCAATCCAAGGCTAGATCAGCATTCGTCTTTCCATTGAAGATTAAAAAATCCATCTTCTCCTCAATGGTTCTCCTTCCCATGGATTTCAAGGCATCTATGAAGGGCCTTTGGTCTGCAGGGATGTGTTGATCAGAGTCATCCTCCTCTTCTTCACTCTCCTCTTCATTCTCAAACCCATCTTCTTTGTTCTTGTCAAGCTTCTTCTCAAGTTCCTGAAGCCTCTTGGTCAAGGCTGTGTTTGCAGCCCTTTTCTCTCTCACCATATTTTCTAATTCACTATTTGTGACCCTGGTAGGGATCTATTCATCTTCAGGAGTAGACATGGCTCTAATACCACTTGATGCAGCAGTGGCAAGTGGAAGCCTTCAATCAGTGAGCAAATGGTAAGTTTCAATCCCTCAACACCCAAGGTGACAGGGTCAAGTGCTCAATACTTATCACAAGTATCCAAAAGGACTAGGGGAGAGGTTATCACAACCTCAACT
>MU226203.1:2005641-2029319 GCA_018584345.1 Thuja plicata
TAAATTGTAAAAGGTTGTATTCCACCAAGGGGCTTCAATTTCCCATGGTGGAATGGGACCAAACAATTAGACCCTATTAGAAACCCTATTTTTAAGCCTCAATTCCAGGCAGTTCCTACTAAAAATCCGATATCTTCTAATCTAGGGTAGATAAATACATGAGACCAACTGAAAATTTAAGAAGACTCGAGGCTTAAAATTTTAGATTCACTATTTCATGCCCTCACAATTGTACCTATATGTACAAGGGCACTGTCCTTGGGAATCTGCAGAAAATTAGTTTGTTTTATTGATTTAAAAAGCCAAGTTACATATCTTACCTTCCACCCACCTAAAAGGGCTATTTGAAGGCTTCCCCCATCGGTTACAAATGAATTTTAAACTATCTGACCGTTGGGGGCTTAGATTACAACTTTTGGCAAGAAGTTGTCAAAGTTGCTAAGCAACTTTGACAACATTTTTGCAATTTTTGCTTTGTAGGAGACCAAACTTGGTCTAAGCCTAACCTAGAGATCCAAGTGATCCAAAATGGATCTAAAACATTAAAAAAATGAAAAATGACTAAATCCTATCCTCCTAGGCCCATTTACCACTCTTGACCATAGTTAGCCAGGGGCTTATAATTGTGCCAATCCTGGAACTAGACCTCACAACTTGGTCTAGGTGCCTGACTAAGATACTTAAACTAACTAGATGTGCTTTAGGACTTCTTTAGAGTATTGTGTGTTGACTCTAGAGTAGGTGCTCCTACACCACAAGATGGCTAGGACCATATGAAATAGACCATGTCTTTTCCAATGGAGCAGTCCAGTTGACAACTATTGACCCAGTACACTTCAAGCTATTGGTCAATGAACATCAAATTTGTCTGTATCATTAGCCCCAAACCAAAGAAGAATTCATAAAACAATTTAGACATCCAACTCCAAATGAGCAATAGGTAACACTTCCTGTAGCTATAGTATAACATTCCTTCGTGCATGTTCATAATAAAAACTTAATTTTCAAATGAATTTCCATTCTCCATTCATATTAAATATTCTTATATTCAACCCATTCTGCTTCTCTACCTTCCATCCACACATCCTCCATATCACCACCGCTTTCTATATTTCTATGTTCCAAATAAGAGCCACATCAGCTGACGCATGCAGCCGCCATACTTACTCCACTCTTGCCACCTTATATTTCTATTGCATGTGGTAATCGAATGACAGGTACAACTTTTCCAATTCCTTTCCACTTTTAGCACATAGATTTTTGTAATTATATGTAGTACTGTGATTCATCTATGATTAAGGCATTAAGCTAGTTTGTCACCCTGTGCCATGTGTGACAAGTGTGGACACTTGTCTTAGTTTTTTAGGGGGCAGCTAAGTGTATTATGTTTACATGTAATTTCTAGTTGTCCTTCTCACTTCTCGTAAGATTACCTATTAACTTGAATCTGTACTTTGGCCTTGTCTCATTAAGTCCCTTTACTACCTCGCACAAGTGTCATACTATTATTCCTGAATTATCCCAGATTTTTAGACTTGATGTGACCCAAAATGACATAATTAAACTATGTGGTAACTTGTACTTAAACTCACAGGTAGAGTTATAATTTCTTCTATAAAAATGCCATTATTATTGTTTATGACAACCACAATAGAATATTACAAGAGAAAAATCCGTAGTTTCAATAAGTGCAGTTTGACAACTTAATTCAGGATGATCAAAGAGGGAATAAGGTATTTGGAAATTGTAGAGAAAAAGAAATTGAGAGATTGACAAGTTATAATAGAAAAAATTGAAGGAAATTATTTGGAATAAATGGGAGGGAAGCTTTAGTGGCATGAGCCCATGGTTCAAGGCATTCTACTCATAGATATTGAAGCAGTTTAGAGGTATAATGCATTTGGTTGGCTGGGGTATTTAATGAAACGAACATAATTAAATAATGAGGTAGCAACATAATTCATGAGTACCTTTGAAGAGGGAAAGGCAACCATATGGGGTTTAACCATTGATGCAACAAAGGAACACATAGCCAAAGTAACTGGATTTCCAACAATTGGGGAGCATTATCCCAATGAGCATGATGCTAGGTCATCTTGAGCCCAGTTTACTCTACCTACAGACCCTCCATTGCATATTAACAAGTAAGGATACAAACGCATGTTGCTCCCTCCACCATTCAATGAGCTGGAAATACACATTATCATGTACTTGACCTATGAGGGAAGATTTTAAAATTTACATGCACATCATTTCAAGTTACTTAGCTATGTAAGGCATAGTCTTCTAGTAAATGTTCCCAATTTCTTGCATAACATGCTAAGTATTAGTGCCGAGGAGACCCAAAATGGGAATGCAAATTTTGTCTCTCACCATGCCCTAATCAAACTGTTAGTTGAAAAATACCTTAGGGAAGTCTCTCCTTTGGCATGGTAAGATTTTGTTCAGCTTAAAACCTTGCAACCTCAGGTTGAGCCTATTGAGAAAACTAGCAATGCTAATGCAACACCCTCTGAGCTATCTATTGAGAAAGCCACCCAAGAGAGGGAACCAGAAAAACTTGAAGAAAATAGACCTTCACCTGCTCCTAAGAGAAATGACCCTACCTCTTCTTAGAAGAGAGGAAAACAAAAAGTAGGTGAAGGAACTTCTGTTCCTCCAGTTGAACCACAAAACCCCACAACTTCAAAAGGAAAGAAAAGGAAACTAGATCCTACAGTAGAGAGGCTATATAAAGTTAGTAGAAAGAAGGCTGTGGAGGTTGAGGAAACTCCTATGTGGAGAATTCCTTGAAAGAGAGGAAAAATACCTCAAGTATCCTAATAATGCCAATCTGTTCCTTCAAAGAAAGTTGTTGTAGAACCCCATGTGCAATATATTCTAGATAATTCTCCAACTCGACCTAAAATCCTAGACATTTCTCAAAATTTAAATGAGAAATGCAACGATGAGCCTGCAAAATGTCAAATGACCCTGAATAGTGTCATCATAATGTTCCAGAAATCAATGAGGAAGAAGTTCAAATGCCTTAATAGTCATCCCACTCACAGAATGCCCTAGTACTTTATCAGAGAACCTAGTTACATAGCTATTTAGAGCAGGCATGGAAAGAGAAGAGGAAACATAACAATTAGTTAGAGGAGTGTGGCCCACCTACATTGCAGTCCCTTCTCTTTGGCTTGGACAATAAATTTTTTCTTAAAAAAATCCTATGGAAGGAAGAAAAGAAGAAAATGCAAAGAGTGATAAATGACCAAAATGAGGAACTAAAAGACCTAAAGGAGCAATTAGAAAGGCAAAAATAGAGAATGGATCATGCCTTGAAGTTGGATGATCAGATTATCACTTGTAGACCTCCTCCCAGGGTATACACTATTTGTTTAAAAGAACAATTTCTCTTATTTCAACTGATGATGACCTTGAAGAACATAGATTTTGATTTCAAAACAACCCAAGAGCTCTATGGCCTATATAAAACCCTTCCTTCTTGGCAAAAAAATGTACTATGTGAGTTATACCTGCACAACTTCATTATTCCCAAGGAGTCTGAATTGAATCCTCTACTTTATATTGGGGATATACATCTGAGGGCATTAATGTCCTAGACTCATAATGGATCAAACTATGAAAGGGAGTTAGACAACTATAGGGACCAAGAGAAGACAAAACCACTACATTTAAGGGCTGATAGCAGTAAGCCCGATGTGTTGCTAAGATATTGGTTCAGCCTGACCTATGGAAGCATAAAAGTAGAGACTAAGAAGAATATTTTTAATATCAGGGAAGAGGTTTATGCAAAATATCAGGGGATTTCCTATTTTTCTTTTCAGAGAGCCCTGGCTGGTACCAAAACAAATGGAATAGACTTCCAGAAGCATTCAAGAAATTAGAGCCACACAGTCCTATTAATCTTGAGGCAGCCATTCACAGAGCACCAAAGTATATCCACCTAGGAAGATAGATTAGGAATGAGCTATGACATCCCCTTACAATCTATATGCCTATGCTTCTATGGCCTCTTTACGAAATCAATGCTACAAAGTTAGATCAACTGCAGGAGGATTATAGGATGGACTTATGGGAGAAAACCAAAGGGTTCTATTATATCTTTAAGAGTAAAAGAAGAGGAAAGACAAAGGTCACAATTTAGAGGAATTGCAAAGAAATGCAATGCTTGAGGAAAAGAATTTTCCTTGCAGGGAGGCAGATGATGAGACCATAATTTGTCTCTATTTTATGTTAATATCTATACTTTTTTTTTAAAACACTACCAAGACATTTGTGAACCTTTTAGTATTTGAGCTTGTGATAAGTACAGTTAGAACCACCTAGCCTATGGGTATATTAGTGTCATGTTTTTCTAAATATTATATATCTATTGCAGTATTTCATATAGGTATTTGAATGTGTGTTCTAAATTTGGATTGAGTTGACTAGTTGACTTGATTATATATCCGCATATGATACCAACCTACTAGGATGAAGGAGCAGCTTGAGAGTGGTCGACCGCATTGAAGAGAAGGAGTTGAAGTTCCAACTATGATGGGGAGAACTATTATGGCCACAAGACATGCCTGATACAATGGATCGAACGAGCCATCATCTCAAAGACTATAGGAAACATCTCTGCTATATTTCCTCTCAGCGGTCAATATCTTGATGAAATGGTTATCCATACTTTGATACACTCTATTGTGGGAAGTTAAAATCTCCTTCCTCTATGGCATGATTTAATTAGATCTTATCTATATTGTTTTGAATAAACATCAATCCTCTATATAATGGATTTGATTGTTAGTTTGAAGTTTTTAAGTTGAAAAATATATTGTTGTTGCATTTGCACAGTAAAGTTTCTCTTTCCAATTTTGTGCATTGATTTCATTATGATGTAATCAATTTTTGAAAATATAATGGAGTGATTTTGGTTTAAATTATATGTTAGTAGTTAGTAGAAGCCAACCAAGGGGGCCCAATTGGGAGGTGGATTATATTAGAGTAGGTTAGATTTACTTTTAGGATTTACAACAGTTCGAGTAGAAGTTTACTATTTCATTCCTGTAGCATTAGACTCATGTATGTTCCTACAACACTTTCAAGGATAACTATAGTGGATGCTATGGGTTGATATAATATGTTTAAGCTAAGTTTGCAGTTTTCAGCATTAATTCCATTAAGTAATCATATGTGTTTACTTTCCTGCAGCAATAGCATAGGTCTCTTTCATGTATTTTTCCTTCTTGCATCATAGGTAGTATGACTATTTGAGAGACTTAGTGAACATATCATGCTATCCCATTTCAAGTATACATCCCTAGGTTGAAAATTTAAATGCACTTCATGATATGAAAAGTAATCCTTAGTTTGAATATACTATTCCTAGGAGAAGCTTTGGCATGATTATTATTACCTATTGTGAGGTAGTTCAACTGCTCTGGCTAAGGAACTTCTGAAGGTTGAAACTACATTCAAAGCCAGTGTGACCAAGCATGATTAGGGAGAGAACTCTTCTAGAGTAATAATGGACAATTACTATGCTAAGAAATGTGAAAAGATCATGGAAGAGGAAATGAATATTGATGAACTTGAAGCCTTGATTGCAAGAAGATTTCCTAAAGGCTCTAGAAAGTATGAAGGAAAGTTACCTTTGAAAGATTTTTCTTGTAATAATATTGATCATATTTCATCTAGATGTCCAAATAAGGTCCCGAAGGAATCTAAGGTTAGATCTAAGAAATTTCATCCTAAGAGTCATCAAAGGTTTTATGTTGCCGAAGAAGGTGTGACTGATGATGAATCTGGTGCTACTGATGAAGAGATTTTGTTTATTGCTATTAAAAAGAAGATAATATTAAAGAAGAGAAAGCATTAGTTTCATATGTTGTTAAAAGAGATGAATGGGTCATTGATAGTGGATGTTTGCATCATATGAATGGTGATAAAAACAAGTTTTTGAAGCTTGAAGTTTATGATGGTGGTGTTATTAGGTTCCATAACAACATGCCTTGCTTGATAAAGGGGAAAGGATATATTACTCTTCATGGTAAAAATAATACTAATGATGTTTTGTATGTCTAAGGACTAAACCATAAATTTTTAAGTGTTGGACAACTGTTAGACAAGGGATACAAATTGGAATTCACAGGAGTGTGCAAAATCATTGGAAGTAATAGAAATATTATTGAATAAGTTACACAAACTATTGATAATCTATTTCATTTGAAAATTGTTGAGAACAAATGTCTGATTGCAAAGGTTGATGACTGTTGGTTATAGAATAGAAAATTTTTTCATATAAACTTTGATAATATGGTAAAGGTTAGCACTACTAATATTGTAAGAGATTTGTATAAGTTGATGAATCCTGAAAATTTGTGCAAAGAATGTCAATTGGGAAAACTGACTAGATCTACTTTTAAGAGTAAGACATATACTTCAAATGAATTGCTAGATTTGATACATATAGATTTGTGTGGTCCTACAAAAACAAGAAGTTATTATGACGACAAATATTTCATGTTATTCATTGATGACTATTCAAGGATGATGTGGGTTAAATTTTTTAGAGAAAAATCAAAAGCTTTTCATAAATTTTAGATATTCAAGATGATGATTGAAACAAAGTATGGATAGAGATTGAAGTTCCTAAGATTGGACAGAGGAGGATAATTTACATCTGGTGAATTTTATGATTATTGTGAAGAAAATGGAATCAAGAGGAAGACTTTTGCTCTGCGAACCCCACAACAAAATGGTGTTGTAGACTGAAGGAACAAAACTATCCTAGACACATCTAGGACTATGATGATTGAAGGAAATGTCATGCAAATCTACTGGAGAGAAGGTGTGAGCACTAATTTTTATACTTTGAACTGAGTGCATATAAAGAAAGGAATCGGTAAGACTCCTTATGAACTTTGGTATGGTCATATTACTACAGAGAAATACTTTATAATTTTTGGAAGTAAATTTTATATCAAGAGAGTTGAAGACATTAGAAAGTTTGATCCTAGGAGTGATCCAGGAATTTTTCTTGGATATTCATTAGGAGAAAAATATAAAAATGTTATAATTATAGAATGAAGAATATTTTTGAAAGTGAAATTTTAGAGTAGATGAGAATGTGCAGAGATTAAAAAGCACTTGCAGGTATGACATAGCTGAAGAGAACAATCAGATTGTGGAAGTGCAGAATTAGGATCAGGATCATAATGAATTGAATGAATAGGTTGAACCTATGGATAATGGGGAGGATATTGAAACCACAATGTGTACTAAAAATCCCATTTCGTAGACTCCACGGTAGGTAAAGTTTAATCATTATGAAAATGCTATTATTGGTGACAAGAATAGAGGTGTTAAAACTAAAGGAAGAATTGCTAGAGATGAAACATGTTTGCTATCTGAATTTGAACCTTAAGATGTGAAACAATCTTGTAATTATGAGATTTGGATAAATTCTATGAGGCAAGAAGTTGATAAGATTGAGAAGAACAATATTTGGATTCTTGTTCCCAGATTTGTGAGCAATAATGTGATCAAAACTAAGTGGGTATTTAGGAACAATTTGAATGAATATGGAAAAGTGTTGGAACTGATAAGAACAGTACCGAATCCCATAAGTAGCTGCATGCAAGAAAACCTGTTACAAGAGCGAAGCAAGGAAGCAAAAATAGAAGCAAGGGTTTGGAAAATCTCAGCAGAGTGAGAGAAAAATTCTTATTTCCCAAAAAGTAAATACAATGATTACAAAAGTGGAATATAAGGTGAGAAACCCTAAAGCCAGAGAAAGCTAGGTTTGTGCATTTAATAATTAATAAACATATTAATTATTATGCACCTACAAATGACAAGCTTAAGTGAATAGAATAATAGTTAGCATTAATAATTAAACTGAAGTGTTTTAATTATAAAGGAAAATGAACTAATACTCTAACACCCCCCCTTAAGAGAATCTCTGGAGGAAACTAACCTAGCACAACTATGAAAGCAAAAGAAATGGGTCCCAGCAACAAGGCCTGATCAGGTACCCAACTACAAAGAAATCTTTGTAAACCGGGGAAATAGAGAAAACCCAGTGGGAAAAACTCTACCCCAAAAAGAGATACAAGAACATGCTGAAAAAAAAACATGAAGGAAGGAAGGCCTCAAAAAGACCCCCCAAGGACAACTTCCATCACCCCAAGCATAGAACGCAACTGAAGATAGTGTGGAGATGCAAAGGGTTTGGTGAAGATGTCAGCAACCTGCACATCAGTGGGAATGTACTCAAAAGTGAGAACACCATCCTGAATCTGCTGATGGATGAAATGCATATGAAGCTCAATGTGTTTAGTGTGCTGATGCTTCACTGGATTGTGGGAAATGTGAATAGCACTCTGGTTATCGCACCACAGAATAGTGGGACGATCAGGAGGAAAACCAAACTCAGTCATCAACTGCCAAAGCCATAAAATCTCCTAACTAGCATGCACTGCCGCTCTGTACTCAGCCTCTGTAGATGAAAGTGCATGAGCATTCTACTTCTTGCATGACCATGTGATATGACCAAAGCCAAGGCAAAAGATAAAGCCAAAAGTAGACTTCTGATCATCAACATCACTAGCCCAATCTGAGTCAATGTAGCCAACAATGTGAGGAACCCCTGATGTGTAATGGAGGCCATACAGAAGTATGCCCTGAATGTATCTCAAAATATGCTTGGAATCTTGCCAATGACTCTCGTGAGGCTCTTAAGAGAATCAAGAGACAAGACCAACTGCAAAGGAGAGATCAGGATGAGTGTGTGTCAGGTACAACAAACTATCAACCAACTGCCGATACAAGGTAGGATCCACTGAAGGCAAAGTGCAAGAGGTAGAAAAAGTAACACCTAACTAAAAAGGTGTGGGAGTAGGCTGCAATCAAGCATATCAAAGCGCCGAAGCATGTCAAGAGCATACTTCTACTGGTAAAAAAAGATCCCAGCAAGAAACTAAATAATCTGTAGACCCAGAAAGAAGTGTAATAGACCAAGGTCTGTCATCACAAACTGCTCCATCAATGCACGCTGAACATCCTGAATCATAGAAGATGAGCTACCTGTGATGAGAAGATCATCAACATATAGCACAAGGATCAAAACCTCATCCTCAAGATGCTAAATGTAGACTGTAGGATCAGAATGACAGCGTGTGAATCCTGTAGAAAGAAGAAAGGAGTCCATCTTCTCATACCAAGCCCGAGGGGCCTATTTGAGACCATACAAAGAACGCCAAAGTCTAAAAACCAAGGAGGAATCCTACACAAATCCCTAAGGCTACTCTATGTAAATCTCCTCACTAAGATCACTGTGCAAGAAAGCACTCTTCACATCCATCTAAAATATGGGCCATCCCTGAGAAGCTGCAAGGGATAAGACAAGACGAATAGAGTTCATCTTGGTGACAGGGGAAAATGTCTTAGTGTAATCAATACCCTCAACCTATGAAAACCCATTCACAACAAGACGTGCATTGTACTTATCAATAGAACCATCAGCAGAAAAATTAGTATGATACAATCACTTGCATCGCACTTTCTTCCCTTAGGAAGAGAACAAAGATCCTAAGTATGATTCTTCATCAAAGAAGAATACTCCTCCATAGCATTGTCCCACTCAGTATGTCCTATCACTATCCTAAATGTCTGAGGGTCACCACAAATAGCATGACTCAGAATACTAGAACCTGCAATATGAGACTAGGTGCGACAGGAGGTGGAAGGGTCACCAGCCAGAGATCCTATAGCATCAACTGTAACATGAGCCCATCTAGGCATATGTGTAGGATCTTGTGGTGGAGGTAAATGGGGATCACCAGGATCATCATCCTCATCATCCTGAAACAAAGTTGGAAGAGATGAGGGAGTAGTGGTAAGTGAAGTAGACTCTGGAAGTGGGGTATCTACTGCAGGAAGGCGCTCATCAAACTGGACATCCCGTTGAAATAGGACCTCTCTAGAATCAGGGTCAAACAACCTATATGCCTTAACATCATCACAATAGCCAACAAAAATGAGGTGTCGGCTCTTTCACTCCATCACTCTCCTCTGAGCATTAGGCACAAATGCCCATGCTTAACTACCAAAAACTCAGAATGAAGATACATCAGGCTTGACATGAGACCAAGCCTCCTTAGGAGTCATATGTCAAACTGCCTTGTGAGGCATCTGATTCTGAATATAGTTGGCACAATTGACTGCCTCTACCCAAAAAGATGAATCCATGGACCTGGACTATATCATACAGTTAGCCATCTCCCGAAGTGTTCTGTTCTTTCTCTCTGCCACACCATTCTGCTGAGGGGTGTAGGGAACTAAAAACTGATGCTAAAGACCATGTTCGGAGAAAAAATCCCTAAAAGCTTGCTTTACATACTTCCCCCCATTATCTATGCATATCCGGCAAATAGAAAGACCAGATTGCTTCTCGACAAATGTCTTAAAGACTTGAAATGAATCAAAGACATAGGACTTGTACTTCAAAAAGTACACCCATGTGCTCTTAGAGAAGTCATCAATGAAAGTAAGCACATATCTGGCACCAGAAAAAGGAGTAGGAAATGACATGAGGTCACTATGAATCAACTCCAATGGTGCCAAAGCATGAGTAGCTCATCCCTGAGGAAAAGGATCCCTATGTTGTTTGCCAAGGACACAACCCTGACAAACCCCATCAGTGCAAGTAATCTGTGGAAGCCCAAAAACAAGTGCCTATGTGCTCATCTACTGAAGATATTTGTAATTGACATGGCCCAAACACTCATGCCAAAGTCTGCTCACTAAATCTGCATGTGCTATAAGATAGGAACCTGTGCTAGTAGAAGACTCAAATCCATCAAATTTGTATAGTCGAGATGCAGTGTCAACACTCCCAATAGCCACAATCATATTAGAATCATGTAAGTCCCGAATAACCACATCATGTGGTGAGAAATCAAATGTCTTACCAGAGCTAGAGTGGCAAATCTGATAGATAGACAGAAGGTTCATCAAAATTTCAGGGACAAAGAGAACCCCCAGCTAATGCAACAGAACCAGAACCCAAAAAAGAAAGATTAGATGAGTTCCCAACAGCAATCTGTGAAGTAGCACAAGGAGCAAGTGAGGTGACCAACTTCTGAGTGTGATTCATGTTGTGAGAAGCACCGGAATCAAGAATCCAGGTGGGCCCAAAAGTCATAGCTCATGCAGTGAGAGCATGACCTTTCCCTGTAGGGGAGGATGTGGACTGAGGAGTTGAAATGTGATGCTCCTGCATGGCTTCCTCTAAAGCCTCCAAACATTTCCAACACCTAGAAACAGGATGTCCATCCTTTCCACAAAAGCTACAGGGCTCAACTAATTTGTTCTTAGTCTTGGAGGTAGACTTAGTAGACTTTGAAGAAGATTTACCCTTGGAAGGGTTAGCTGGAGGTTTTGAATCATTTTTTTGTGCAGGTTTGGAGGAAGACTCGTTGCCTGTGAAATATTTCTTCGGTTTGCCTTTCTATTTTGGTTTCCCCTGTGAAGACTGAGAAACCAATGCTTGACTAGAAGAGCTAGAAGCATCCATCTATTGGATCTTTGCCTATTCCCCTGTCAACCGATCACAAAATGTCTCAAAAGAAGGCATGGTGTGTCTAGCACCCAAAGCATCCATGGTGGAGTAGAAAGTGGAAGAGAAGATTTGATACTGTGCTCACAACTTTGAGAGTATCAAGAAGATACACTCATCATATGTCTTGGTTTTCCCACATCCCTAAAAAATTGAGTACAGAGACTTGAACTTCATCAAGAAGTCCTCAATGGTGGGAAAGCTGGTAGGTGTCAAATTAGTCAGCTCTGCATCAAGCTGTAGTGCCCAGAACTCATTTATAGTTCCAAACAAATCTAAAAACTTGTCCCAAATGGCCCTAGGAGTGGTCAAACCATCCAGGTGAAAGAGGAGGCAGTCAAAAATGTTCAGTGCAATCAAGCCCATGGCTTCATCCATCTTATTCCCGTACTAAAGGATCTCAAACGGATGTTGTAGGATAGGTTGATTTTCATCTAGGCATGACCATAAGCCATGTGACATGAGTAGCCTGGTCATGTGTGCTTTCCAGGTGTGGTAATTGTGCGGTGTTAGCCGGGCCATAGAGGGGTCCAACATTGAGAGAAGAAAAAGATGGAAGTAGAAGGGTCATTTTCTGAAAGTAAATGACAGAAAGAAAAAGCACCCCCCATAATGTATGATTCTAACCCCCGTACAATAAAGAATCAATTACTAAAAGCACGAAAAAGCTAGAAAAAAACCTAAACACTGGATGTAGAGAGGGAGGAAAATGAAGCCTCTACTTCAATGCCAAAAACAAGAGCTCAAATAGTTGAATCAAAAAACAAGACTAGGATCATTGTGTCCAGCTCGAAAATACCTTTCTGGCTATATTTCATTTTTTGAAAATGGACACCGTGTGCCCAAGATATGGCCAAAAAACCAAATGCCCCTCTGAAAGATGACTCTCTGGAAAAACATAGAGACGAAAAAAAATTTGATGTTCAAACACCTGTCACTATCCACGAGCAAAAAATTGATGGCCGTCGGAAGGTTCACCGGAAAAAATTTGCCGATCACCGGAAAAGGAAATTTTTTCCAGAAAATTTGAAATGGTTGCCGAAAAAAAAAATCTGGCTGCTGATGTCAGCCCTGATAGGCCGGTGGCAGCCACTCCCGAGCGGCGGCAGAGGGTCGGGCGGCACCGCTGGCAGCTCCGCCGGTGGCTGGCGCGCTGGCGGGTGGGCCAGGCGGTGGTGGTGGCGGGGTGGCGCTTAGGTGGCACAGTGGTAGTGTGCCTCGGTTGTGCTAAAAATGATGCATTTTTTAATTTTTTTTAATTTTTTGCATCAAAAATCGTGCCTGTATGGCCTTAGTAGGCCAAGAAATTTTTTTCAGATGCTCCGGTGTCCAAATCGGACATGTTTTATATGAAACCTAGGGTTTTTGGGCCTTCCAGACTCAACCATGAGGTCAATTTTAGTCCAAAATGCTCCAAAAAATAGAGGCCCCCCAGAACCAATAAACAAAATAAAAAAATGATCTGACAGCTTCAAATCCTCGGGATGCAAAGAGCTTGCTTAAACAGAACTCAAACAAGCCGTAGCAGGAAAGCTTTGATACCATGTTGGAACTGATAAGAATAGTACCGAATCCCAGAAGCAGCTGCATGCAAGAAAACCTATTACAAGAATGAAGCAAGGAAGCAAAAAATAGAAGCAAGGGTTTGGAAAATCTTAGCGGAGTGAGGGAAAAATTCTTATTTCCTAAAAAGTAAATACAATAATTACAAAAGTGACATATAAGGTGAGAAACCCTAAAGTTGGAGAAAGCTAGGTTTGTGCATTTAATAATTAATAAACATATTAATTATTATGCGCCTACAAATGACAAGCTTAAGTGAATAGAATAATAGTTAGCATTAATAATTAAACCAAAGTGATTTAATTATAAAGGCCAATGAACTATTACTCTAACAAAAAGTAGTTTGGAACAACGCTAGAATGATATGCAAAGAGTATGCACAGATGGAAGGTATTGATTTTCAAGATACTTTTCCCCTGTAGATAGAATTGAAGTTGTTAGATTACTTATTGCATATGTAGTTTACATGAATTTCAATGTATATCAGATGGATATAAAGTCTGCATTTGTGAATGGTGAGTTAGAGGAAGATGTTTACATTGAACAACCTAATGGATTTTCACTAATTGATGAAGGAGATATGGTTTGTAAATTGCATAAAGAATTGCATGGATTGAAGGAATCCCCTAGAGCTTGATATTCTAGATTGGAAAAGCACTTGACAAAGATTAGATTCAATAAAGGGACAATTGATTGTAATTTGTACTTAACAGTAGTTAAAGATAATATCTTGATTGCTGAAGTTTTTATTGATGATATCATATTTGGTGGTAAAGATGAATTGAGTAAAGGATTTTCTGATGAAATGCACAAATAATTTGAGATATCTATGATAAGTGAAATGAAATTATTTCTTGAATTGTAAGTTACACAGTTGGGTAAGGGAATTTTCATTACAGATTCTAAGTATGTTAGAGAGTTGTTGAAAATGTTTGGTATGGAATATTCAAAACTAGTTGGAACCCCTATAGTTATTGGTTGTAAATTAACTAAAGATGATGAATCCCCTTGTACAAATCAAAAAATATATAAATCTATGATCGGTTGATTGTTATACTTAACTCAGACTACACCTGATATAATTAATATTGTTTGTATTGTGGCAAGATTTAAATCAAAACTGAAGGAATCACATATTTTTGTTGTTCAAAGAATATTCAAACATTTAAAGGGAATAGTTGAATATGGCTTGTGGTTTGGTAAGGAAAATGGTTTTATACTTTGTGTATATAAAAATGTGGATTGGGTAGGAAATGTTGATGATAGGAAAAGTACAAGTGGTGGTGCGTTCTTCTTGGGTAAGAGAATAATCTCTTGGACAAGTAAGAAGCAATATTGTATTTCATAATCTACTACTGAGGCTGAGGATGTTTTTGTTTCTATTAATTGCACTCAAGTTGTTTGGATGAAGCAAATCTTGAAATATTTGAGGATAAAAATTGATAAAACCATTGTTATTTACTGTGATAAATCAAGTGTTATAAATATTTCAAAGAATCCTATGGAACATTAAAAAACAAAGCATACTTCTATTAAGTATCTTTTCTTGAAGGATAGAGTTAGTGAAAAGAAAGTAAAATTGGAGTATGCTTCTACTAAGGAATATATTATTGATATAAATATACAAATCCTTTGCCGAAGGATACATTTGATTATCTCAGAGATAAGTTTGGCGTAATGGCCCCTCCTGATTAGAGTAGATGATTCTAAGGATGACATCAATCTAGAACATTATCATAATACTATTCTCTATATTGATGAGATGGGGACTACTCCTTAGGGGGAGCAGTCTTGAGGATCTTATGGATCGATACTATAAAGTTTTAACAACCTTTTGAGGCGATTTTAATTCTTTTTGATGTCTTTGGTCCTTTTCCATTGATGTCAAAAAGGGAGAAGATTGAGTGAAAAATAAGTTGTGTTGAGAGTTTTGTAGCTGGATATTCAAAGTGACCAGATGTATATATTAAGTTTTGTGGTTGGATGTTTAGAGAGATCAGGTGGATATATTATCTTTGTGCATTGATTAGTTTCTCACTTCATATGTTGTTATCAATTCCAAAGGGGGAGATTTCTAGAATATTGTTGAGCATGTCAGAGATTGTTGATTAGTCCTTGCCTATGTGTGCTAACATTAATGTTTTGTCATTGATGTCAACATACTATTGTTGTTGCAGACAGTGTATTTTTTTAGTAGAGAAGATCTCAGTTTCTCAGGTGATATGTTGTTGTTCTTGTGTTGTGATTGTTAGTGATGGTTCAGATATGTCTATAGTTTATTTTTGTCAACTTATAGAGCTTCACATGATAGTTGGAGTGAGATATGTTTAATTTATTAAGTGTTAGTATTTTAGTGTTCCTGTTGTTCAGGATGTTTTAGTGGTTCAGTTTTTTCTTTGATATGGATTAGCATAGTTGATTTAGTGGAAAATAAGTTGGTGAATTCTTTGGGAATTAATTTTTTTTTCTCAGCTAGTGTTTTTGATGATTCAGATCTCAAAAAACTATCTTTTTTGTGTGACAAAGTTCAGTGTTCAATGTTCATGATGAACAATACATAGATGAGTCTGGATTTCAAGGTTGAGATGTTATGGAGGTTTGAGATGTTATTCATATTTCTTTCTTGTTTTATTGGACAATGTTATGGCCATGTTGTTGGTTAGAATTGATTCTAGGTGATCAGATTTGGTGGTTTGGTGAGCATGTTGGTGTTTCTTCATTTATCTCTAAGATGAATTCGTGAAGTAACATGTTGCAATTTGTGGTGTGCTCAGTGAAGCTATTACATGTTTTTGGATGATGTTTTGGGTCCTATATAAGTCCCGATTGACTTGATTTGGATCACATTGGTGTTTGAGCTTATTATTCATATCATATGTTTATATAGGTCTTGGTCAACCTCGTTATTGATTATTCATTGTAATACATATATATAGGAAATCATTTTGAATTGTGATGTTTGTATTCTGCAACTAAGGAAAAAAATGTACTTCAATTGAACTGTATTGGCATTGTAGATATTGTAAGTCAGTTTGGTTTTATTGGACAGTTTGTCCACCCTTTGAAACTGTTATTAGAGATTGATCGGTGAACCCAACTGAGCGCTAGATCATTGTATTGTGAGGAAATTTCTCTAGGTAGTGGGCCAGTGGATGCAAGTGCATTCTTCTTTGTTCTTATTTTATTTTAACTAGGTAGTACTTTTAGTAGAGTACATCTATCTTGTGGGTTTGAATCCCACTGGGGGTTTTCCCTTAACCATGTTTCTTCATGAACAAATTTGGTGTTGTGAGTTGTGTTTTATGGATCTTGCATTATTGTTTATCTTTTAGATCTCTATGTGAGTCAATTATTTATATTTTAGTAAATGTGAGTACAATTGATTCAGTCCCCCCTCTTAGCTATGCTTGTCTTCTTTGGGCCTAACAAAGGTATGCTCTGAGACTAAACAAGAAGTTTTAATTCATTTATGTCAAGAGTTTAATGATGTTTTTTCTTGGACATATGAATACTTAAAATGATTTGAACCAAACTTATCTCAACATACCATAGATTTAAATGTTGATGCAAAACTAATTAGATAAAATAGAGACCATTCAATCCTAAGATTGAAACCTTGATGATAAAAGGACTATCCAAACTTATAGAGGCTAATATTTTTTTTCCTATTAAGGATTATTCTTGAGTATCTAATCTTGTCCCTATGAGGAAGAAGAACAAATAAATTAGGTTGTGTGTGGACTTTAGGGACCTTAATAAGACTTCTCTTAAGGATCATCATCCCCTTCCTTCCATGGAACAAATTTGGTCCAAAGTTAGTGGTTCAAAACAATTTTCTTTACTAGATGGCTATTCAGGTTATAACCAGATCTTAGTTTGAGAATAAAACCAATACAAGATAGCATTTACTACTAAATAGAGCACCTATGCTTATTGTCAAAAACCATTTAGAGTAACTAATGCAGGTGCTACATTCCAAAAGGAAATGAAAATGACTTTTAATGGTGTATTGGTAATTTTTTTAGCTAATATATCTTGATGATATAACTATTTATTCAAAGCATGCAATAGATCATTTTGATTATTTGAGGAAAGTATTAATCAAATAAAGAAATTATGTTGTGTCTTTGAATCTTAGAAAACATGTGTTTTCTACTAATCTGGGAAATCTTTTAGGACACATTGTATCAAAGGATGGCTTGACCATAGATCTAGAGAGAGTGGAGGATATTTTTTTTTCTTCCAGTTCCTAGTCACAAGAAAGTGCTACAAATTTTCCTTGTTAGGATAAATTTTGTAAGAAGGTTCATTCCTAACCTTTCTACTATGGTTAAACCTCTTACAAGTATGTTAAAAAAGAATATAGAATTCAAATGGACCAAAGAAGGAAAGGAAAGTTTTGGGAAGATTAATTTTTTTTTTATATGCTCCTACTCTTGTCAATCCCAATTTTGAAAGAGATTTTATCCTCTACACTCTTGGGGAAGAATATAGCATATCAGTTGTCCTAACATAGCTAAATTCATAAAATTTGGAGTAGCCCATTTCTTTCTTTAGTGAAGGCTTAAATAATATGAAGGTAGATACGCTTATGTGTAGAGACAAGTTATTTATGTTATTAGAGCTCTCAAGAAGTTAAAACATCTACTATCTAATAAAAATATCAAACTCTTGGTTCCACATGAAAGGTTAAAGGATTTCTTTTAAACAAAGATATAAGTGAGAAAAGACTTGGATGGATCAATAAAGTCTTGGAATATGACATTGAAATCAAGATAAAAAAGATTGTTAGAGGAAAAGGCCTCTGTGAACAAATGGTCTCATTTCTTGAGACACCTAAAGAGCCTGCCTTTATTTTACAAAATGAGCAACCAACTGGAAATGAAGATCAAAATGATTGGTCGCATGATGTGACTATATTTTTTAGGAAAGGGAGATATCCATAAGGTTTGAAAAAACCTAAAAGGAGACAATTCATATTACAATCCATTCTTTATGCATTAGTATATGGTATATTTTTTAGAAAATATTATAATGGTATTCTACTTGATACTCCTATGAGTTAGTATGTTGTCATTAGTTTTGTCAAAGTCATAATAGTCAAGGAAGACAACTGGTAAAGAAAAATAATACACTAAGGGAGACAATCGGTAAATAAAAGTATCAATGACACCGAGCACCAAAAATTAAAATGTTACTGAGTTAAGAAGAACCGACACATAACAAAGTTAGACACCGAGGAAAGTTAGTCACCGAGACACTGAGCAGAGTTAGACACCAAGTAGAGTTAGTCACCAACACAGAGCAGAGTTAGAAACTGAGTAGAGTCAATCACCAAGAAATAGAGTGAAGTTAGTCACCAAGTAGATGATTATGTCACTGAGAAAGATCAAATGTCATTACCGAGTACACCAGAGCCAACATAACTATTCAAATTTTAATACACTGAACCTGGACATTGAGTGCGAAAACTTTCACAATATTCAAGACAAAATTTAGGTTAAACATTGAGATTGCACCAATTTGATTACACATGACCACAAGGAAATTCAAACAATGATATCAAAGAATAATAAATACATTGGGAATGAAACCAACAAAGCACTACCTCACCTCCATTGTAGAAGGAGAAGGATCAAATTAGGTTAACCACCTTAAGATCATATAAAGTGAACAAGACATCAAGATAAAAAGAGAGAGAGATGAAGATTACATAGAGAAGAGGGAAAATATTATAGAGTGAGACAAGAAGATAAAATGATAGAGCTAAAGATATAATGAAGAAGATATAGGGTGCAGATCAATTGATTTACCAAGTGGAGAAAGAGGTAATGCACTTGTAGAGCATAAAGAGTCTGAACAACATTAAGGTTGATGTATACTTGCAGACATGTTGTGATAATTTTATATAATAGTTAGGAGTTTAGAAATCCCATCTAGTGGGCAGGCCCTAACAAGTCTTATTTTTTAAATCCTTTAAATGGGTACAACTCTTAGATGAGAGATTGTAAAATCCTTTAATTAGGTGGACAGAAAAAATTCTTTTTGTACTCTTGACCGAGTATAGTACTCCTAACAAGGTAAGCTATTAGAAGTAGCTACATTTGTAGCTCTAACAAAGAAACCTTTATTCTATAGAAGTGAACAATTGTGGGTACCATCCCCACAACAGTTTTTTCCTCTAACAAAGTATTTTGCGTGACCAAAAATCCTGGTGTTATGTGTCAAGGTTTATTGATTTACTTTATATATTTATCAATGTTTTGTGCAATGTACTCAACTTGGTAAATTATCAAAATTGTATGGTAAAATTTTTATAAGTAATAATTCACCCCTCCCCTTTCAGTACTTACATTTCCATAAGATTAATCCAACAATTGGTATCAGAGCTAGTCTCTTAAGATAAAGGTTTAAACACCTGAGAGTAAAGATCATGACCATGGAAAGTTACAAGCAATACAAGAAGATTGATAGTCTTGAGTTTGAGTTGGAGAGTGCACAAGAAGTGATTGAAGATTTGAAAAGCAAGTTAGAAAAGTCCTTAAAAGTAAGGAATTAGTTATGTAATGATCTCAAATCTACATAAGAGCATGTTGATACTCTTGAAACAACATTTGAAGGTAGTCTGCATGGTGAAGCTGATTCTTCCATTGCAGAACTCATGGAAAAGAACAAGAAGCTCACCGAGCAACTAAACTTGGCTAAGATTGATCAAGAAACACAATCATTGAGAATGATTGAGATACTTGACTCTAAGGGAGAAGTTGAAGGTGCACTGAGGATATCTGAAGAAGACAAAAGATAGTTTGAAACAAGAATAGTTAAGAAAGATAATGAAATCATGAGGTTGATGCAAGTACACTATAATATGACTGATCAACTAGTGAGTTAAAACATAGAGTCATCAAGAAAACAATTTGAGAATCAAGCATTGAAGTGTGAAGCTGATAGATTGACCAGAGAACTGAAGTTTGAAGTATAACCTATGAGATAATGAAGATAAATAAGAAACACTGAGATCATTGGATGCACAAATTGAAATTAAGAGACAACCAATAGACAAGACTGGGTTAGGATTCAATAGTAAGAGAACTAGTGAGAAAGGATAGTTCTCAAATAAAGATGAAAGTCAAGGAACTTCTACCCCACGGAAGTTAAACAAACCAAGTTTCCATTACCGTGGGAAGCCTAAACATACTACAAATGTATGTAGAAGCAAAAGAGGTAAGTCACCGAGCTCACCCAAGTTTGATGGGAATTATTATAACTATAACAAGTATGGACATCGAACATATGAGTGTAGATCAAAGATTGAGAACAACACAAGAAAGCCAAAGTTTGAGTGTTATTTCAATAATCACAAAAAATATGGTCATAAAGATGAGGAATGTAGATCACAAAAGAGAAATGAAAAATGGGTACCAAACTGATAGAATATGCCTAACAACTAACATGATACATCCATATCATGGGACTAAAACACAAAGATATCTTGTTTATTTTGTGGAAAAATGGGTACATTGCTGCAAATTGCATGTTGTTACATGGTAGGAACAATAGAATATCTTGGAGAAGCCCTATCATGGCATGCTTCCATTGTCACAATCTAGGTCACCTTGCCAAAGATTGGAGGTAGTAAGGAAAATCCCCTACCGATGAAGAAACATCTAAGAAACCTAAAGTGAATATCGAGGAAATGAGAGATCAAATGAATAATACATAGAGAAGAAAGACCATGGATGATGGAACAACATTTAGAATAGTTGAAGGAACCTCATCCTCCAGATTGGGAGTAACTGAATCTACCTAATCAGCTAAGAAGTATGAGTAGGAACTGCAAGTTAACATTCAAATCTTAAACGGTTCCTAGTTTATGTGCATAGATCCATATGAGCATACTAAGATGCATATTGGATATATATTGTTGTGTTTATGTTTCACATTCATTCAGTATAAGGATATGAAAGTTTGGTATTCAGTAATGTAAGTCAATTGATCATTAATTTCCACTTTAAGATCATTGGAAACCCTAAACCTAGAAAAATCCATATATAGACTATATCGTCTATCATTTTCACTTGATGTTTTCTAGAGCAGTGCAATCAAAGTTGGAGAACTAAGTCCTCAAGCAGTTATGAGCAACTATGAAGGTAATCCTATACCATTTTGATCTTATTTGAATATATTCATGGTATTTGTGGTGTTTCCCTAGGTGTGTTAGTGCAGCCGAGCCTTAGAAACAACCCTAGCTCAAAATTTTTTGCATTTGAGAAGAGGATATGGCCCTGAAAGCTCAAAACATAGTTGTAGCTAAGAATGTTGAGTCTGAGAAATCAAAGCACAAGACACCTCCTATGAAGGTAGCTAAACTAGACATGATGGGAGCACTTCCGTCCATTGCAAATAGATTTTTATTTACTGAAGACGTTCAAATCTTCACCTATTGCAAGTTTGAGGAGATATGTGAAGCAGAGATTGATGCATCTTATCATAAGTTATGTTCATACAGAAAGCTGAAGAGTGATCATGTTCATCTAGAGTCAAATGTTTTGACACATGCCCTGCATATCCTGAAGGTATTTAAGACTGAATGGATAAGGATGGTACTTAGCCGAGTACACACCCAATGTCTGTGGCTAGATCAACCTTAAAGATCACAAAGGATGTGTTACATATTGTAACTGGTTACCCGATTGGAGACAAGCCTAAGGCAATTAGACAGATTGAGAAGATCAAGCTTAGTGAGCTAACGAAAGCCAAATGGGATGGGAGAGGTCTGATGATTTCTACCATTGAAGACTCTAAGTTGAAGTTTGAAAGCAACCTCCTATCCTAGCAAGTATTTGATGCAGGAGCATCCTGGGTGTAAGGGAAATCTTGCATCACCCAAAAAAATGTGTTTTTCTATTCAATAAGGGCTATTTTGTACAAAGCTGCTATTTTTGGAAACTTACTATTTTTAGTAAGTTGGTCATTTGAACTCAGAATGTTCTAATTTTCCAGGTGAAGGTTCATCTTAGTCATATAAGAATGCCAGTTGAATTTCATTGCCAGATCATCTATATTGGCGAAGTTATTAAGGATTTACCATTGAGATTTTAGGGTGCAAAATCTTTGAGCTCAATTTTCAGGACCTTAGAGGCTCCGGATCAAGGTCGAACCCCTAGCTGACTAGTGCTTCGTGAGTCAGGCACTATAGATCGCGATCTCCCCTTTTCAGAAAGTGGTTATAATAGCCAATCAGAGTTACGGTTCAAAAGTTATGGCTTCCGAAAGTTGGGCTACCTAGTCTCATGTTTTGTAAATATTTAAAGCCGACCCTTTTGTAATAAAAGTGAAAAATAATAAAATGCTAAGGGTAGTCGGCCTTAATGGCTAGATTTCTGGAACCTTCTCGGGCGGTGGAAATTGCCTATATAAAGAAGGCCCGTAGTGTTGTCTAGGGCAGTTCTAGGTAGATCTGGGTAATCATTCAAGGCTTTGTCCTACAGAATATTGTAAAGGGGAATGCCCATGTGGCTTTGCATATTGTAATTCCACATTTGTGGAGATAATAAGAAGCCCATTTTCTGTTCTTGTAAATTATTTTTGCTTCTCTATTTCTGTTATGTGTTTATGGCATTAAGGGGAGCATCCTTCATCAAGTGGTATCAAAGTGAGAAGTTCCTGAGTGTGTAAAAAGATCACCGACTATGAGGCAGTTTGCACCAGGACTGTGGTTAGGGTTTCAGCACGCATCACAAAAAAATGCCTCCATGAAGGGAATGTGGTGGAAGAGCTGGCATTGTGACACCTGAGGTTAGAGAGCTCCAGAGACAAGTGCGAGCATTGCAAGAAGAGATTCATAGAGGAATGAATCTTAATGTTAGAAATTAAAGTGATGATGAAGCCGAAGAAGGAAATGATGATCAAAAAGAAGTTGAAGTTTTGAATCCAGAAGAAGAAAGGCTTTTTCGAGCCATTTCCAAGATTGGGAAAAGACCTAAGATTGAGGTTCCTACATTTTGAGGGAATCTTAACCCAGAGGAGTTGATTGACTGGATCAATGAATGTGAAGAATATTTTGAGTATGAAGATATTGAGGATCCTGATAAGGTCAAGTTTGCGAAGGCTAGACTGAAGGGTCATGCGAAGATCTGGTGGTAGGAGATCCAATTGGAGCAAAATCAAAGAGGAAAGGATAAAATCACAAGATGGGATCGTATGGTGGATAAGTTGAAGTGACAGTTCATTCCTGTTGATTATGAGCTTGACCTGCTGAAGAAAATGCAAAGTTTGAAGCAAGCAGGAAGATTTGTTCAGGAGTATACAGAGGAGTTCTATCAAATCCTCATCATAACAAGCCATGCAGAAGCTGATAAGGAGAAAGTTGCCCGTTACCTTAATGGGTTGAGGCCAAGCATTCAAGAGGAGTTGAATCTGGTTTGAATGAACAGTATTGAGGAGGCATACCAGTTTGCCCTGAAAGTAGAAGAAAAGCTGAACAAGAAGTTTGAGAGCAGAC
>MU226203.1:2041744-2053512 GCA_018584345.1 Thuja plicata
AGAATAAGAGTGTTTTTCCCAATCAACCATGGCCCGCTGCATAGAATATTCATTCTATCTTCCTCACAAGAGAAGAAAAATGACATACATCCCTTGGCCATCGCCACCACCTCTACTTTCCCTTTCAAAACCCATTTCTAGGATACAAAAGCTCTAACCACTTCGATATTAGGTCTTACTCCTAAAAATCTGCCAACTAGCGAATTTTTCATCCTAGCTATAGAAAAATCAATGGTCTGGTCTAGGATTTCAATAGAAAAGCTTCCTTGAGAAGGTCTAGAAACATTCTTAACCAGTGGTAAACAAGATTTACCTGTTGGTTTGATGCCAAAAAGGGATGCCCATTTCCTCAGTTGCCCCAACCCAGCGCCCGTTCTGGGACCCCCAGCTGGGTCCTCAGGCGACTGTCCTGCATCGGGATCCAACCCTATGATCTCGTTGTCCTTTCCATCGTCCCACTTGCTATGAATAGAGGATCCTGCCTCCTCCCGAATGCTCTTGCCCAAATTCAAAGTTGAATCTAGACGCTCCCGCTCTCCCATCGCTTTCAGTTGTTGCCTCTTATCGCTTTCGATATGTTACAATAGGTTATCTTATGAATGAATAATTCTCTATTTCCAAACAAGAATGTATAAGAGATTCAGAGTTCTACCTAAGTTAGTGGAGAAATATCATGGTAATATCTATTTTGAGGCATACACCGACTCATGTTTTATCAATGCAATCAAGCCTAGGAGCATATGTCTAGATCCTATTGGATATGAGATCGATATAGACTTTTCATCTCAACAAATCAAAACTCTCTTAGCTAAGCGTGTTGATAAAGGAGCCAAGAGGTATGGAACATATGAAGAAGTTAAAGCTAAGATTAAGAAAGGTATCTTAGTACCTAAGATTCTAAGAAAATTTAACAAGATGAGTGCTAATCTAACTAAGGATTTGGGAACTGATAATGAAGAAGATGAGCCAGAAACCTCTAGAGTGGAAGGAAAGAAACACAAGTATTGAAGCCTTCACCAAGCTTCAAATCTACTAGATCATCAGCAAGGTCTAAAACTTCACCGAAAGAAAAGAATAATTCTTCTAAACCAAAAGAGATGATATATGTAAGAGGCAAGAAGGCAAACACTAGACCAAGGAGAAAATTCAAGCTACCACCAAATACTGACTTAGGAACTAAAGAATTGAGAAAACCAAAAGTTGTGAAGAACAAGCTTCCACCTAAGGGAAGTCTTGATGAAATTTTAGACACAATGAAGAAGCATGGATCATTCAGAGGAATGAAGCAATCAAAGTATAACACTCAAAGAAAAGAGAACAAGGTAAAAATTGAAGATGAAATTTATTACTCCTTACACAAATTTAGGTAGACGCCACTTGAAGTTATCACATTCTTACCTATAGAGTTATACAACAATATACATGAAAAATGGAAATATGCTATGAATGAAGAAAAAAAATGAGAGAAAGATCCCTTGTGCTAACTATACCAAATCTATCTATTGAATAAATTGAGGAGACCTTGAAGAAAAAATCTAAACAATTCCTTGTTAAGGATAGATCATTAAGGATTCAGACAGGAGACTTGGATAGATTATAGTTGGAAATTGATGTAAAATGGAGAGAGATATTTTACATTGAAGAGCCTAAATCCCAAGCTGAACATGAAAAAGAGACCATAATCAAAGAAGTTTCCAAAGATAACCAAGGTAAGAATAATCCTATTGATTTGACAATTGATACTGATGAAATTGTTATTGAGGATATTACAAATAAAGATCCCAGAGATGAAACATCACAAGATCAGAATGTTAAGGAAACAAAGAACATTAATATAGAGAAAATGCACATCAAAGATAGATCTACTACTTTACAGCCTATATAAGAAGAAGTACTAGATTATCACACAACTCAAGGTGATAATGATCCAGTTTCTATAGATATAGATAATGTAGCAATTGACCAACAAAAGGAAATAGGGAAGGAAAATGAAATAGAGAAAGAAAAGGTAAAGGAAGTTGAGAAATATAAGAATACCAAGAAGGATATAGTTACCAAGAAAGAAGCAACATTGAACACCGAATCGGTTCCCATAGCCAAATCCATTGCACAAGCACAATAACTAGATAAAGATAAAATAAAGGAACAAAATGAGCTGAAGGAAGCTATGAAGCAAACAAATGAGCAAAAGTAGGACACACTGGGAGAAAAGAAAGTAGAAGGGAAACTAGAAGTGAAGAAGAAAGAAAAGAAGAAGTCAAAGAAGAGAAAACATGTATATTTGATTCAAATTATCATCATACTAGGTGTTGACCTATCTACTATGTATTATGATGAAATGACTGAGTATGCCAAGTTAGTGAGACTTAAAGCAATGCAAAAGAAGACACTACAAAAGAGGAAGAAGACTGGCGTATTGGAAAGCATCAAGGATTTCTTACAAGACATTGTACCAAATGCCACCATTGATGAGACATAAGACATGATTTTTTAGGTATAAGGAATAGTGGAGAAAGTCTGAAATCCAAATCAAGACACTACTAACTACATGATGAAGATTTATTCAAGGAAGATGGAACTGAAAATGTTTGAGTCCATTCTAGACACCATTGCAAAAGATAAGGTAACACATTCCGAGGCTAGTACCAAGATTGGGACTAAATTGTCTCATATACTTTCAATATTTCAGAAAAAAAATTCTATTTGAAATTTTACTAAGGACATAAAGTAGAAAGATGAGTCTGTTGAGACCGAGTTGACTGAGAAGCTAAAATATGTAACCACCTGAGCCTGGTTCCTTACAAGTATACTACTCAAGGTTGAAACACCTGATGGGGATACAACAAGAACTATGAAAAGAAGAGAATAAGAGAAGGATGTAACTTCTAGAGATGCAACCACTTTTGATTCCCCACATAAAATCCATATAAACACAATTGAAGATGACCAAGGATTTGGCCAACACCTCCGATGGTAGTTCACTTGAGACCATCATTGGATTAGAAGCTGACGTTGCTACTGAGATTGTTGTACTTAAAACACTAAAAGATGCATGAGATTCATATTTAACAGATATACAAAGGAAGTACACACATGTTTTTACTAAGGTATAAGTTTACCCCGTCGAGTCATATGCAATTTTGATTTTGGCATATTTTTCAAAAATGGGGGATAATATAGTTAAGTACAGTAAAGAGGGATAATTTAGTTAAGTACAGTAAAGGGGGATACTATAGAATAAAAGGAGGATAATACATGGATAATATAGTAGGTACTGATATAGTACAAAAGGGAGATATAAGCATGTGTATAGGGGGAGTTACACATTATTCTGATGTACAAAAGTTGTAAAAATTTTGATGACTTTGAAGTTTTTGTCAAAATGCCAACTGATGCCAAAGGGGTAGATTGATACTCCTATGAGTTAGTATGTTGTCATTAGTTTTGTCAAAGTCATAACAATCAAGAAAGACAACTGGTAAAGAGAAAGAATATACTAAGGGAGACAATCGGTAAAGCAATGTATCAATGACATTGAACACCAAACAATAGAATGTTATCGAGTTAAGAAGAGACAACAAAGAGAAGAGTTAGACATAGAGAAAAGTTAGTCACCAAGACATAGAGCAGAATTAGACATTGAGCAGAGTTAGTCATTGACACAAAGTAGAGTTAGACACCAGTAAAGTTAATCACCATGACACTGACTAGAGTTAGTCCCTTAGCAAACGGTTATCTAACCGAGAAAGATCAAAGCTCATTACTGAGCACACCAAAGATGACATAAATATTCAAATTTGAATACACTAAACCTGGATGCCAAGAGATAAAAATTTCACAGTATTCAAGACAAAAGTTAGGTCAAACATTGGGATTGCACCAATATGATTGCACATGACCACAAGGAAATTCAACTAATGATATTCAAGAAAAATAAATGCATTGGGAATGAAACCAACAAAGCATTGCCTCACCTCCACCATAGAAGGAGACAGATAAAATTAGGTTAACTGCCTTAAGATCATATAAAGTAAAGAAGACATGAAGATAAAGAGAGAGAGAGAGAGCTAAAGATTACACAGAGAAGAGGGAAAACATTATAGAGAGAAAGTAGATACAATGAAAAAGATGAAGAAAGAATGAAGAAGATATAGGGTGCATAATACTTTAGTTATCGAGTGCAGAAAGAGGTAATGCACTTGTAGAGCATAAAGAGTCTGAACAACATTAAGGTTGATGCATACTTGTAGACATTTTGTAATAGTTAGGAGTTTAGAAATCCCATCTTGTGGGTAGGCCCTAACAGGTCTTATTTTGTAAATCCTTCAATCGGGTACAACTCTTAGATGAGAGATTGTAAAATCCTTTAATCAGGTAGACATAATAAGTATTTTTGTACTCTTGACTGAGTATAGTACTCCTAATAGGGTAAGCTATCAAAAGTAGCTAAATTTGTAGCTATAACTGAGTAACCTTTATTCTATAGAAGTGAAGGATTGTGGGTACCATCCTCACCATAGTTTTTCCCTCTAACAAAGGATTTTTGAATGACCAAAAATCATGGCGTTATGTGTCATAGTTTATTGATTTACTTTATATGCTTTTCAATGTTTTGTAAAATATACTCAAATCGGTAAATGGTCAGCATTGTATGGTAAAAATTTTATGAGTACTGATTCACCCCTCCCTTCTCAGTACTTACATTTCCATAAGATTAACCTAACACTAATAAGATGCATAAGGCCCCATTTGTTTGGCAGAATTTGTTAGTAATAACTGAGAGGGGGGGGGGGTGAATCAGTGGCCTCAAAAATATATCCTTTCAAACTTAACCACCAAACAATAAACCTTAGATTATTATGTCCCTACAAGATGTATGGCATGAAATACTAATAATGATTTAACCATCTGTTAGTTTTCCTTGTCTGTCCTAATTATACTTGATTACCGATAAGTAGTATAACTATTTACTGAAACTCAATAAATAAGTAGAGTATACCGATCAATCCAATGTTAACTATGTCAGATAAAAAAAAGAAGAAATGAATCATACACACATAACACATGAATTTTTAACATGGAAACCTTGTTAGGGGAAAAATCACTGGGACCGGTACCCCAAATTTTCACTCTTCTGAAGTGAGCCCTGTTAGGAGCCAACCCTGTTAAAGGTTACAAACACAATGTTAAGTGTGACCTTGTTAGAGGATTTTATACATAGAGGTTGTCACTTAGTATTGGGCATCTATTGCTACCATCCTTTAATCAGCCTCCTTCTTAGACTGTCAATAGGTATCGGGCAAGTCTAATGCTACTTTCATGAATCAACCTTTTTGGCACTCCTTGGGATGTACCTCAATATATAGAAGACTATTAAGTCCTACTCTATTAAGAGACTCGATGCTTCAATGGTTAAACTGAAACACTATGACCTATTCTTGATGCAACTTTGAATTGCAGATTTTTAGATCTATTTAAGTACATTACCTCTCTAATCAATGTATCAATTCAATTCTTTGTGCTCCACACTTTCTTCTCTGTGATGTTGTGCTTCACTATTCGTCGGTGTCTGCAGAATTCCTTAGCTCTCCTTCAGCTTCATTGATCAGGACTGTATGAAGATATTCTTCATCAGTTTCTCTTCAGCATCCTCTTTCTATTCACTCCCCTTAATCCCATTTTCAAATGAATTAAGCTTGTCTCTTATATAGACATGATATTCACTGTTTCTTAATTTTGATTCTTGATTCTTGGCATGAAAAACAATCCAGCCAATTTGATTTAAAGCATAACTCCTGATTTATCTCATAGTTATCTTCTTTCCAACTGTACAAATCATCTTTAAATCAATCACTTAACTCTAGTCAAATAAAACAAAGAAAACAACCAATTAAGTCTATCTTTAGCTCTTGCCAGCTAGATATTTTTTCATTTTCTGAACTCTCTATTCTTTCGGTCAACTCTGCATTTAGTCATGGATGACAACTGATAGTTCTGTCAGTGTGATTCTAGTTAGCTTCAGGATCTCCGTCCGTCAGGCATCAATGGAAATTTACTCATCAAGAAACTCTATTTTAAGCTCATCGGCCATCCTGTGGTTTTTCTTCATCAGGAAACACTGTCTTCTTCTTGTCGGGTATCACTGTGACTTTTCTCCTTTGCCTTTACTGATGGTGTACACTCCGTCGGTGTTGTTTTTCACTTAGTGAATACTTGACTTTTATGCATTGCTGAAAGCATAACCTTTGTTCCATTGATTCTCTGAAGTCATTGGCATTATGTACATGACTGTACAGATGATATCAAGTTGACATCAATGACAATACAAACCATTAACTGATTTAATGCCTTGCATTATCTTCAACTTAACATTATCAAACATCCAATCAGTTACATGTCATCAATCTCTCCCTTTGGCATTAATGGCAACATACTATATTATCACACTATACTATTTCTAATACAATATGAAATACAATAGTTGAGATTCATCAAACTACCAATCTTTTTATTTGATAACCGATAAATGTCTGATCTCCAGTAAGCTCTATTTTAGCTTAGATTTGATTCTTTCAGCTCTTTATCTTCTGATGGGTTGAGTCCTCTTCTTGTGTCAATTTCTATCTTTTGACATCTTTTTATCTTGTCAGCAACTCTCCCTTTGTATAATATTTCCATACAATTTTCTCTCCGTTAGGATATAATCTCTCCCTATTGGAGTAATCTGATAATGGATAATCTTGTGATAATATGGATAAACTCTCTCCCATTGACAACAATGCCAAAAAATAATAATTTACAAATATCTAACATTCATGTCAAACAATCATTTTCTTTCCATCCATAATATATTCCTTGAATTTCTCTTATCCATTAGCAATACAACAAGATTCTCTGGTGCTCAGTTATGATATATACTTGTCTGTGTATAGATGTATCTTTGAAGTTCATCTCTTTTCTTGCATCAACATGAATGATATTCTGATAATATGTAGGCTGATGTAGCCTTCAATCATTTTACTGACTGGTAGACAAGGGTTTGACCCCTAGTCTCTTTCTTAAATACTCAAATGTATCCTTGGGCAGTGGCTTGGTGAAGATATCAGCTAATTGTTCTTTTGATTGCACATACTCAAGTATCACCTCTTTTTCTTGAACTTTTTCTATCAAATAATGATACTTGATGGCAATGTGTTTAGTATTTGCATGCATGACTAGATTCTTGGAAATGTTTATTGCACTGGTGTTATCACAATAGATAATTACTAGTTTTAAGATCTTCATGTGCATACCTTCCAACAACTATTTGATCCATGCAATATTTGAGCAATTTGTAGCAGCAACAACATATTCTACTTCTATAGTAGACTGAGAGATGCATCCTTGCTTCTTGCTAATCCATGTGACAAGTCTGTCACCCATAAATAATTCTCCTCCAATTGTGCTCTTCCATTCATCAAGATTTCTAGCCCAATTAGCGTCAGTAAACACCTTAATTTCAAATTTTCCTTCTCTTATATACCATAAGTCCAATTCCTTAGTGTTCTTTAGATATCTTAGAATTGTTTTCACAGTAGTCATATGTGATTCCCCGGGGTTGGCAGAAAATCTAGCAACAATTCCTACTGCATGTGTAATATCTGGTCTAGTGTGTACAACATACATGAGTTTTCCAATCATTGATCTGTACAATGTCTAATTTACCTCTATTGTCTTTTCCTCCTTTGTTAACTTACATCCAGTAGCCATCGATGTTCCAACTGGTTTGGAATCTTCCATCTTGAATATTTTTAGGACCTCTTTGATGTATTTGGACTATGTAATGAAAATACCTTCACTTTATTGAATGATATGTAGACCAAGAAATAACTTGACCTCTCCAAACATAGATATCTCAAACTCTTTTCTCATCTCATTAGAAAATTATTTTCATAGCATATCATTGCCTCCAAATATGATGTCATCAACAAATATTTCAGTAATCAAAGTGTTAGCATCAGTATCTTCCTTCAAATAAAGATTATTGTTTTCACTAGTCCTTACAAATCCAATACTTATTAGATAGGAAAGAAGTCATTCATACCAGGCTCTAGGATCTTGTTTAAATCCATACAAGTCTTTGTGAAGTCTACATACCATGTTTCTCTTGTCTGGATCGACAAACCCTTCTGGTTGCTCAATGTATACCTCTTCTTCAAGTATTCCATTTAGGAATGTTGACTTGACAACCATTTGATATACTATGAATCCTTTGAATGCAACATAAGCAAGTAGTATTCTTACTCCTTCTAGCCTAGCAACGGGTGTAAATGTCTCTCCATATTCTATACTTTCCTCATGTGCATACCCCTTGCATACTAGTCTTGCTTTGTTCCTTGTGACTTCTCCATTCTCATTCAGCTTATTCTTGAATATCCATTTTGTACCAATGACATTGTTGTCATCAGGTCCTGGCACAAGTGACCATGTCTTGTTCTTCTCAATCTGCTCAATCTCATCATTCATAGCACTTATCCATTCTTCATTATCTAGTGCAATATTGACATATTTTGGCTCAAACTAACAAATTAAACAATTTGAGTTTATAGACTTACTTCTTGCTCTTGTACTAGCTTTCTTATCTCCTATGATCTGGATCTTTGGATGGTTTCTTCTTACATATCTTGAAAGTACATGTACAACTCTTTGTGTATCAACTTGATCTTCTTTCTATTCTTCTTTACCTTGCACATTATTTTGATTATCATCTTAACCGTCGGTAATAGTAGTCTGACCGTCGGTTGCAACATTCTATTGTTATGGAATTAAGCACTATTGCTTGGGCAGAGTGTTGGGTTCTTCATAGTATACAAACTTGTTGTAGTCCTCTAGTTCTTTTATGCTTTCTAGCTCATTCTTTTCTACAAATTCATCTATCTTTACATTTACACTTTCAACAATTTTGTTAGAAGCCTTGATAAGACATTTATAAGCTTTTCTCTTGGTGGAATATCCTAGAAAGATACCTTCATCACTCTTGGCATCAAGCTTTCCATTTCTATCATCTTTCAAGACATAACATTGACTACCAAATATTTTGAAGTAACTTACATTGGGTGTTTTACTATACCATAGCTCATAATGTGTCTTCTTTCTGTCCTTCAATTGTACTCTAATCAGTGTGTAGACAAAAGTACTGATAGATTCCCTCAAGAAGATTTGGGTGATGCCTTTCTCTTTCATCAGTGTTCTAGCACAATCAACTATTGATATGTTCCTTCTCTCAACAATCCCATTTTGTTGTGGTGTTCTTGGTGTAGAAACCTATCTTTTTATACCATGCTCATTCCAGAAATTAGTGAATTCATCTGATATAAAATCTCTTCCTCTATCTGACCTTAAGCATTTCAAATCCTTACCACTTTGTTTCTCTACCATAGCCTTATACCATTTAAACATCTTGAATTCTTTAGATTTTTCTTTTAGAAACATAAATATCATCATTCTATAGTAATCATCAACAAAGAGATTAAAATATATATCTCCATAATAACTCTTTGTCCTTATTGGTCCACATAGATCAATATGGACTAATTCTAGAATATCATCATATGTATGGGTTTTACTTTTGAAACTAGACTTTCTCATTTTACCTTTTTGACAATTTTTGCACATGATGTTGTCTGACTTTGTCATCGTTGGTAAGCCTCTTACATTTCTCCTTTTGCTTATTTTCATCATGTTGTCAAAATTCACATGACACAATCTTTTGTGCCACAACCATATGTATTTGTTTCTAGTCATTAAGCAAGTGGTGTTAGTATCATTCAGATAGAATAATTTATGTTTAGTCTATTCACCGGTACCAATTAGTCTTTCTGATTCATTGAAGATCTTTGCCTTATTATTCTCAAATGCTACTCTGTGACCTGAATTATTCAGCTGAAAAACACTCAACATATTATAATTCAATCATTTTATCCAATAATCATTTTCACATTTAATCAGGTTATTCAACATTATAGTTCCTTTACCTTCAACTGGACAAGGTATATCATTGCCCATTCTTACTGTACCACCATTATAATGCTCAAAATTGTTAAACTTTTCTTTATCACCGGTCATGTGATGAGTGCAACCACTATCTATAATCTAGATTTCATTCTTGCTAACCTTAGATATAGTGCAGTTTCTACATACCTTTCATCTTCATCTGAATCATCCTTCACAACCACAAATACCATCTCGATATCTTCATTAGGTTTGGTGTCAGTATCTTCATCTTTGCAAGTAGCTAGGTAGCTGGATTTCTTGCCTTTGTCCTTGTAGTCTCGGGTATCTCTTCTTTCTAATTGTTGGTAACCTCTGTAATCTTTGTTATCACCTTTGTCAGATTTCTTCTCAAAAGATCTATCATTACTTCTGTCATCTTTTCTTCTATTAGGACATCTTGCAACAAAGTGTCCAATCTCTTTACAATTAAAGCATACAAGTGGTAAATTTCCTTTGTATTTACCTTTGCCTCTCTGCATTCTTCTAGCCATAAGTGCTTCTATTTTATCTAGATCTTCTTCTTCACTTTCACTTTCACTATCTCTTATAGATGTGTGTCTATGACTTTATTTGCTTATTCTCATAGAAAACTTAAATACAGACTCTAATTTTGGTAAGACACTATTGTCAAAGTTATTCATCTCAAATGAAATCAGTCTACCAATTAAACTATCAAGAGTAACTATATTGTTTGCTACTACTCTCATTTCTTGAATGGCAGAAACTCTAATAGCATATAAAGCCAGTAAGGTTCTTAAGATTTTACTTACCACTGTCTCCTCTTCATGTGTACCTTCAACTCCTCGTATAGCATTGAATACTTCTTTTATTCTTATGCTGTACTGTGTGATGTTTTCTCCTTTCATTCTGGGATCATTAAATTTTCCTTTCAGGCTTTCTTCCTTGGCTCTCAGAACATTTGTATCACCTCCATGTACAAGCTTCAGTTTGTCCCACATCTTTGTAGTTTTTTAATCCTTGACATCTTACAAATCAGCATCAGAGAGTGAGGAAGAAAGCTCTATGACCATGTAGTTGTGTTCATGCTTCTCTCTCAATTGATCTACTGTTAATGATCCTATGGGAAACACATATTCAGTATCTAGGAATTGAGTAACATCATTACCAATACCTGATAAGTGGAGTCTTATCCTGCTTTGCCATGAAGAAAATTTGTCTTTGTTAAACTTGGGCACATCTCGTCTGTTCATCTTGTGATATTGACTTAGGTATTGAAACCTTCCTTTCTAACCACACAAGCTCTGATACCAATTTTTAGTAATAACTAAGGGGGGGTGAATCAGTGGCCTCAAAAATTTATCCTTTCAAAGTTAACCACCAATCAATAAACCTCAGATCATTATGTCCCTACAAGATGTATGCCATGAAATACTAATATGATTTAACTGTCTGTCGGTTTTCCTTGTCTGTCCTTATTCTCCTTGATTAGCGATAAGCAGTATAACTATTTACCGAAACTCAATAAATAAGCAGAGTATACCGATCAATCCAGTGTTAACTATGTTAGATACAAAACAATAAAGAAATGAATCATACACACATAACACATGAATTTTTAATGTGGAAACCCTGTTAGGGGGAAAACCATTGGGACTGGTACCCCAAATTTTCACTCTTCTAAAGTGAGCCCTGTTAGGAGCCAACCCTGTTAAAGGTTACAAACACACTATTAAGTGTGACCTTGTTAGAGGATTTTATACATAGAGGTTGTCACT
>MU226203.1:2062920-2079030 GCA_018584345.1 Thuja plicata
ATTTTGTACTAATAGAAAATAGTCATATTGTTATATGAATGTTGCTATCTATCTCCAATACTAAGTTTGGTTGCTTGAATAGTATGAATGAACAAAAATCTGTTTGATGCAGGGGTGATGTCTATGATAAATGTTCCTATGTGTCACTATGGTGATGGAGTGCACTGCGTGTTGAGGACGTCACTGACAGACAATAATCAGAACCATAAATTTTGGACTTGCAAAAATAAGAAAAAGTTTGTTAATATCACTATATTTAATATTTACAAATAATAAATATTAATCATTATAACAATACTAACTTAGATTTATATTGTAGGATGGCGGTAGATGTCGCTACTTTCAGTGGGCCGATGATGCCCCATCTCTGTCTACATCATCTGCACCATCTAGACATATACCTATTGCAGTTGATGAGTGCGAGTCTTGCAAGGCGCTCGAGACTGCTATGGAAAAAGTGGAGGCTACCTATAAAGCTGATGTCAAGTTTCTACGATATTTTGTTTGTTCTCTAATCACACTAATTTGTTGGGCAATTCAATAGAAATAGCTATATATATACTGTGATGAGGACTACAAGACTTATTTAATATCGAGGAATGCGATGATTATTTATATTTTTATGTAAACACTTGTATGTCTCAATTCCAACCCATCCTTACAATATCATTCTGCATTCCTAATTTTATCTGGATATAGTCTCAATGTCATAGAACTTTACAATCATATCCTGGACATCAAGTAAACTTGATTCTAAGTGCAAAGAAAAATAAAATATGATGTATTTGTTATTTGTGAAAGATTGAATATGATATTCCATATAAATTTAAAATATAATCTAATAATTAGTAAAAAGGAGATCAACATATATTTTTTATGAGAATAAGCATGAAAAAATAGTTGTGTAAAATAAAAGTAGACATGCTACTACACATATTAATAATCCATAATGAAACTAATTCAAGAAACAAGTGAGCTATCCCTTCCAAGTTTTATCCATGAATATATAATTGATCCAAATATGGATATGAAGTAAAATAAGAAATGTTCAATGATCATGATTGGAATGACATATATCCTCTTTTTAAGTACCAAGGCATGCTTACCATGAGCATTCATACAAAACGAAGGGAAACACATCGATTTATTTGAATGGTTGCATCTTTTCTTGCGAATGGATACATAATTATCCTCTCTTAATTGTACCTTTCCATATGATGACTTGTTATTTGTATAATTCTTAGTCGCTATTTGTATATTACTGATTATGATCGTTGTGCTAACCATACATTGAAGAACTAATCAACTAGTTAGTTAGTTCATTGATTAAATTCATCTCTTTGGCAGTAGTAATTTATATCTAAATATCTATTAAATAGCGCTAAATATTTGACATCAATACGTTTAATTTTTTATTTGTATAATTCTTAGTCAATGTTTGTATATTACTGATTATGATTGTTGTGCTAACCATACATTTTGAAGAACTAATCAACTAGTTAGTTAGTTCACTGATTACATTCATCTCTTTGGCAGTAGTAATTGATATCTAAATATCAATTAAATAGCGCTAAATATTTGACATCAATATGTTTAATTTTATTTCCACATATGATATTTATTTTAACTGCTCCATTGAATATGAACACTATCTTTAATTTCCTCGATATCTCATTAATGAAGAATCGCAATTAAAAAAATACAAAAAAAAATAAAAAAATGGACAAAATAAATTGCAACATTAAATTAAACATTATTAAATAATAAAAAAAATTATAAAGTCTTTGTCGAATTCCAATTCCAATTTGAAATTTAGAACCAAACATAGAACATGGAGTGTCTAATTCCAATTCCAATTCGAAATTTTTGAACCAAACGTGGAAGTTGGAATTTGTCAGTTCCAATTCCAATTTTGAAATTGGCAACCAAACGCAGAAGATGGATTGACTAATCCATCTTTCGGGTTAACCAAACGGTCCAAATTATAACCGAAAGATGCAAAACTAGAATTTCAAAACCCAATTTTGAGATAATCAGGTTTTGAGTCAAATTCCAATTCCCCAAACAAATGGGGCCTAAACTCATATTAGATTAATAAGCTGCTTGAAGAATTTCATGATGGCACTTTAGGTGGTCATTTTTTAGCAAGGGTTACAACCATGAAGATAATGAGGGTTGTCTACTATTGGCCAAATTTTTTCAAATATTCTCATCAATGGGTGAGAAAGTGCAAAAAGTGTGGATTCTTTTTAGGAAATAAAAGATTGGTTTCCCTTCCTCTTCATTCTATACAAGTTGATCAAAATTTCACTCAATGTGGCTTGGATTTTATTGGTCCAATTGACCATCTTTCTAGTTTTGGTAACAAATGGATATTGGCAGAAACAATTTATTTTACAAGATGGACAGAGGAAGTAGCCTTGAAGGATTCCATCGAGACTTCAATGGTTGAGTTTCTCGATGAGATTACAATTAGATTTGGTGCTCCTTCGACTATCATTTCAGATAATTCTAAATCCTTTGTTGGAGCTCACATCATCTCTTGGGAATTTCAGCATGGAATATATTTGAAGACTTCTTCACATTATTATCCCAAAGGTAATGGTCTAGCTGAATCTTGCAATAAAAATCTTATCAGAATCATAAGGAGAATGATTGAAGGTAGCCAGAGGGGTCTGCATACTAAATTAAGGACAACCTTACAGGCTGACATAATTACACCCAAGAGAGCCATAGGAAACTTAAATTCAATTCTTGTATATGGGAGAGAAGCAAGTCTTCCTCTTTCACTTGAGTTACCCTCCCTTGAGTTAGCTCATCAGTTGGAACTAATTTAAAATGATGCAATGATAGTCAGATTGACTGAGATAATTGGATTAAAATAAATAAGACAACAAGCTATACATATACTTGAAGCATATATACAGTAGGTCAAGAACATTTTGTAAGAAAAGGCTACTATTATAGCCTTCAGAGAAGGTGATCTTGTTCTAAAATGGGATACAGACAGAGATAAACCAGGAAGAAATTCTAAGTCTAATGCCATGTGGAGTGGACCATATGTTATCACTAGTTGCAAAGAGGCCAATACTTTTCAGCTATTCAGGCCTGATGGTGAAATTATTCTCATTCCAATTAATGGGATTCACCTTAAACTTTGATTTTAATGAAAGTTTAAATCCTTGTACACAATAGAGTATATTTCTAGTTCTCCATAAGTGCACAAGTACAACTTTTAATGCTTTAAGACAACAGGTTTTGAAATTTTGTTCAATTACAAAAGGGTTCAGATCTCTATTTTCATAAGTAAATCCATGCCCCTTAGATGATAGGCCACTGATCTTATTATACATAGTAGGCATGTACCCCCCTTAAGTCACAATAAATGTTGACTATTTATGGTCCCCGTTAGATTTTAGATATTATATCACAAGGTTGAGTTGTAGTTAATGAGATGAAGAATCAGAGTAAAAGACCTAAGGCCTCCAAAAAATAATATTTTAGAAGTTCCTGTGGCTTAGTCATTTTCATCATAAATGGGATTTTAGGATTTAGGGGCCAGTCGGGAATAGTCATTGGGCCCAAAAGCTACTTTCAGAACTATTGTCAAAATTCAAGGGCGCAAATAGAACTAAAAGAAAGAAAAGGAAAATGAAGAGGCTCATCAGGATTTTGGGAAAAGGCATCAGTGCAGGAAGTTTTACTGAAGTTCTAGGGTACTTCTAGAAATGTTGTTGGGATTTGACACTTATCTTGGAACTAACTATAAAATAACAAGGTCCCACTTTCATCTAAGGCAGATAAAATTAAAGGTTCTTGAAGGATGTTAGAGTCTGAGAAATGAAGTGGAATCTCTAAATGAAGGGGAAAAGTGACTCTTCATAGAAAAAAGAAAGAAGTAAAAAATGAAGGTGCTCTTGAAAGCCTCTTCAGATCCCGAGGCCCAACATTGAACTACAAAAGAGCTAAGGTTAGTAAGAGGTGGACACATGAAAAATCTTAGTTGATGAATTGTGGAGAGGTCCATGGTGAAAATAGAAATGATGAATGAAAGATGGGAACATGTCCCTAGCTGGCCCACCCATTTTTAATGGATTTTGGGTTTCTTTGAGGCAATTTTATCTTTCATTGATGAGCTCTCTTTCATCCATATGGTTTTTGATGAGGTTTCTACTCGGTTCCCTTGATATCTATTTCTATGGGGTTTAGTGTTCTGCCAAATGGTCGAGGGTCTCATTGACATTCTCACTTCATTGAAAATATAGGGTCAAACCCCTTTGACTTGCAGTCCCATAGAAGTAAAATATTTAAAAAGAAATGATCACTTCCATGACCAGGTTTTCTGCTACAGATGGAGGGTACAAAGCATTGAACTTAAAGCTACCCTAACTACTCCTAGAGGATAAGAGACACCATCATTCCTGAGTTTATCTGATTTGAGGCCATCCATACATGATAATTAAATGTATATATTTTTTGCAGGTGGCTCAAGATCATATTTTTTCACCAACATAGTTAATGCATAAAGACTTTTGATGCTATAGTTATTGTAGGGACATTATTTTGTTGCAGGGTATTCATAGTGGCCTTTTCCTTTCACTTCTAAGATTATATTTCTTCTAATTTGTTCTTTCTATAACTTGACACCCTAGTTGGGGTCTAAACTTCATGTATAGTCTGGGTTATGCTTGAACCCTATAAAGGCAAGTTTGTACATTTTTTCCTAGGGATCTCTTTTTCTAGTTCTTTATAGAGTTCTCTTCTGTAAATATTTTTTCCTTATTCACTAAAAATTACTGTTATTTACCTATTCTTGACCCAAATAAGATTGTATAGTCTTTATGCCTTATTATTTGGACATATTTCATTACTTTTAGTACTGTATGAGTGTGTTAATCTAGGTCAATCAATTGTGTTAAGTGACTACTTGTATTCCTTGCCTGTTTGTATTGATTCTTTACTTTCATATTGTTTGAAGGTTGATAAATATAGATAGTAGTATTATTTTTTTAATTCTATTGAAGTTAAGTATAGTCATTGGAATCAGTAGATTAATATTCAATCTAGTGTATCACCTATTTTCCCTTTCAACATATCCTTCCCTCTTTTCTTCAAAAGTAACAATTTTAGGTGTACATAGATTGTAAAGGAAGTTGGCTTTCTTCAGAGGTTCAATCTAATTGATCAAGTCCCAGATTGAGAGATTGTTTCTATGTTTCACAAGGTTTCCTTGGTTGGTAACCATCATCTAGGA
Source organism: Thuja plicata (assembly GCA_018584345.1). Classification (NCBI taxonomy): domain Eukaryota; kingdom Viridiplantae; phylum Streptophyta; class Pinopsida; order Cupressales; family Cupressaceae; genus Thuja; species Thuja plicata. The sequence continues at coordinate 2,068,175 of MU226203.1, forward strand.
AAGGGAAATTTTTTTTGTGAAAACAACAATGTAAACAAGATAATTGTCAGTTTAACCTTGCATGAAAAACCCTCATGGATGGATGTAGAAATTAGTCAAATCCACAAACATTCTTGAAATGTATGTAGAATCAAGAACCCCTTCACAAATGCATGGATCTAAACTTCCCAAATCCTATATCTTGAATGAGTGTATGCTTTAAATCTGAATGGAGAAGAGGAATGGATCTTCTTGCTTTCTTGATAATTCTTCTGCTTGGCCATCATGGGAGAGAAATTTTCATCAATGAGAGAATATTGTCTTTGCTTGGAGATTTTCAATTGAATTTTTTTCCTTAATATATTTAATCCACCACTTCAATTGCACAACTTTAAATCTTTCTTTTGGAATATTTATTACTTGAACATAGATAGCTTACACAAATATTGGGTGTCAAAATGAGAGGAGAAGACTCCCTTTTATGCTAATATTGCCAGGCTGACCATAAATAAAGACTAGGAAGAAAAACCTCTGCATTGGGCCTGAAGCCCAATTAAACACAATTCCCTAGGGAAATGTCTAAATGGGTTGACCTTATTCAGGACAAGGCTGAATTAGTTTGACCTAGTCCTAGCATTGATAGTTTCAAAGCAGTTTCAGGTTTTCAGAAGTGTGAAACATTTTGGGGAGAGAAAATGAAAGGTGCATAAAATCAAGCATAAATACATTTGGATATCAAAATCACTAAAATGGGGTATAATAGGTCCTAAGGAATCCAAAACTGGGTGCTAACTTTTTAGAACGACACATTTAGCCACCACTCTAGTGGGAGTATGAGAGAAGGTCATGATCACAATAAATTAGATCAAATGCATAAGATGATATCATTAAGGTTAAGGAGACAAAGAAACATCAAGCCCCAAGTGAATTAAGTACTCATCAAAACCAAAACCAAAACCAAAACCAAAATAAGAGAAACATCACTTGAAAGAAAGAGAGAGGGGAGAGAGAGTGTGATTACTATACCAATAAGAGTTTATCTTATTATGAATCACACAAGGAAAATGTTGCAAAAGATAGAATTGAATAGTATAGCAAGTTGTATTATGCTAGTTCAATCTATTGACAAGGATCAATCCTTAAAGGAAATTAATTTGAATAATGGATCCAACAATAGAACAACTAGTCCTAAGGAAAGGCATCTTCCTTAGGGATCAAAGAGGAGGATCAGACTAATGATCCAAAAAGTGGTTAGTCAAGGACCAATAGTGTGTGGTTTAAAGACCAAATGAGCAATGGGGATCAGTCTAAAGACCAATTGAAAAATATTATTGAATTAGTGTGTGTGTGTATACAAAATGTGAAGTAGAGTGTATGCCCCCATGTTAAGGCCATTGCAAATGCCTTAACAAGACCAATTTCTATAACATAGTGTACATGCATCCAGAAGAAACATTTCCAATGTGAAATGCCCCCAAGAAAGGACAAATCAAGGGAAATGAGCATATTAAAAAAGAGAGAATGAAAAGGATCTACCAACTTTGGGGTCAATAGGTCATATGATAACTCATGTATATCATAATTACATCAAAATGAACTGTCATCATCCCCCAAATGTAGTAGAACTAAAAGCACAATGGAAGAAAGGCACATAAGAGTTACAAAGGAGAGTCTTTTTGGGCTGACATCATCAATACCAAAAACAATAGGTAGCTAGCATTTTGCATCATCCCAAGCAGACAACACAAAGGCACATTCATGAATAGTGGCACAATCACAACATTAAATATAACAACATATAGAAGAAGTGAGATAAAAATAAAAGAACGTGTACAAAATTGATATTCGTTTATCACCTTGCGCCAATGGAGCAACAAGAGTAATTTAAGGAAATATAAAAAAAACTTGAAACAATCAACACAAAATGTGGGAAGCACATCACGAAAAACATGAAAAAAAAAATAAAAAAAAATCCACCGCATTAGAGGAGCTAGTCAAGCGTATCACCTTCCCCCTATCTCAATCCATACTGTTAAATCAAAAGAGGAGAAACATAAAGAAAAAAGGATGGAACAATGACCAATTCCAAACAAGAACCATGCTATGAAGATAGGTCATTGTGTTTGTTATTGGGAGTGATAGATAATTGTTGTGAAAGCATAGATTGTAAATCATGATCAATATAAATAGTCTTATACATATCATCATAATCACTAGCATGAATATTATTGTTAGCATCAATAAAATCATCATCAAGATTATTTGCTTCATCTAATTAATTGTAATAGAATGTAAGATAAAAATTGCATTTTCATGTTTGTTTAAATTCACTTCCTCCATTGGCTCAAGCATGGGTTAGTAAAAGGGAAGCGAAACATGATGAGGTGAAGCACTACTTTAAGAAGCACATTGATAGGCCCTAGAAATATACTTGTGACGATGATCACGATCATGACAATTATGTTTGATTTTTCTAGAAATGTGGGTTGGGATAGGATCAATAAAAATCAGGTCCTTTTCTTCTTTAGGAGGAATATAAGAAGGAAAAACATTAGGTTGAGAGATGGGTTGAGAGACATGTTGGAGATTTGCTTCTGTGCAGATAGTTGATTGTATGTTTGTCATTGATGACAATATATCATATATAGCAGTGTCATGTATGTATTTATCAATACGAACATATTAAGCCTTGCATGTTCATTTCTATGTTGTAAACATGTTCTAGATGCTATGTGCATTCACACAGATTGAGATATGTAGTTTCAGTTGAGTCATGTTAATCTGTTTGGCGGTTATAGATTCTGGAGAATGTCTAATTAAGAACCGATGTATTTACATTGTTCCTTGAGTTGCACTTATCTTCGTGATATGCATGTTTGTATTCATTTTTAGTTATGAGTTAAGGATGATTATCCAAAGGTGCTAATCGTGTTTCAATAGAAGCGTGATGTTTGAGTTAATTTGGTGGAGCCGACTATGTGAAGCGTCGCATCTATTCGGTTTGAGTTGCATGGTTCTAATTATGTTGTGTGCTTGGTTTGGGTGACTAAAGAAGCATTGAATGGATTCCTAAAGCTAAAAAATATCATATCTTTTGGAGAAGATACTTATAGTAGTTCATTTGAAGATCACCAAGCATGAATGATAAGAAAAGAGACAGAACAAGAATAGAGCAGAATGTTGTTTGTGTTGGGACAGTAAAGACATTTCATTCATCAGTCAAAGATCTATGTGAAGAAGCAGGAAGTGCATAAAATACATTGAAACTGATCAAGACAGGAGGTCTACTCAAACAGTTCATTATCAGATATAGTGTATATCTATTCTACTGAAGGTTGTAGCTTTCACCATTTTAGTAGTGAGATTTTGGACAATGAGTCCTCACCCCTAATAGGGTTATTTGTAAAAGACTCCCAACAGGGTTAGACCCTTAACCAGGTCACTGTACTTATTTCTTTGTAAAGATCAACTCCTAGCAGGGTTGTAAGATCTTCTAATAGGGATTATTATAATCAAGTACAATTCTTTTTGGGTTCTAATTCCCACCAGGGTTTTTACCTAGTTTGGTTTCCCCGTAACCAAAATTGTGGTGTTCTATTTTGTGTTATCTTAAATGTGTATGTGCTTATGATATTTTTTAATTAATTAGAAGAAAGAATTTAAATTGTTGATAACTAATTCACCCCCCCCCCCTCTCAGTNTTTAAATTGTTGATAACTAATTCCCCCCCCCCCCCTCTCAGTTATCCCTTGGGACTATTCCAACAATTGGTATCAGATCCAAGTGCCTTGGAGAGAAATCCTAACAGCTTAAGGTAGATCAAATGGCATACTTCAGGAAAGTGAGTCCTAAGTTTGATGGAGAGAATTATCTTGACTGGAAGAACAAAATGATAGCACATCTTTAGTGTGTTGGTTTTCAGATTTATGAGATTTCTACTCATGCAATAGATGTTCCACCTTGAAGGACCTTGCAGAAGAAGATTCTACCAATAAACAAAAGGAAGTATTCACCTAAAATGGAATTGACAAAGAAGCCCTAATAAGTGTCCTATCTGACAGTGAATTTTCTGAGATCAAGAAGGCAGACAAAGCATATTCAATTTGGAAATACCTAGAATAAATGTTTAAAGGAGACATCCAAGCCAAGAATGCATGCAGAAAGACATGGAAGAAAAGATACAAAAATTTAAAGATGCTACCTGAAGAAAACATCAGAGCTTACAATCAGAGGATTAATGAAGCAGTCTCAAGAATCAAGAACAATGGTGGAGAAATTTTAGAGGATGATATAATGGACAAACTAATGACCACATTGATAGAAGATTATGAAAGTAAGATAAACATCTTGGATGAAACCATGAAATTCTCAAAGGACTTCAAAAGAGAAACCTTGATTAGTAAAATATCAGCACTTGAGATATCAAGATTGAAGACAAACCTAAAATGGAAACAACTTTCAAAGCCTTAGTCCATGGTAAGAAATCCTTAAACATCACTAGTAATGTTGAGAAAGAAGCAGTTGATACAGAACTAGAAGAAATCATTGCTATGATAGCTAAGAAGGAAATAAAAGGTAAAGGAACATATGAAGGGCAACTACCATTCAAATGTTTTTCATGTAACAAAGTTGGCCACTTTGCATCCAAGTGTCCTACAAGAGTCAAGAAGTACAGATCATATTATAAACCCAAATATACTAAGGAATGCTATCATGTTGAGGATGGTGTAATTGATGATGACTTAGGAGAAGATGAAATTGGATTTTTTGCAATTAAGGATAAAGAAAAAATGATTGATCAAATAGAAATTAAAGATGAAAAGAAAGCACAAGAATTGGCTTTAGTATCACAAGATGACATCAGAACACACTAGATCATAGATAGTAGGTGTTCACATGACATGATAGGAGACAAAGACATATTTGTACATCTAGACAAGTACAAAGGTGGCATGGTCAGATTTGGAGACAACACTCCCAAACCTATCATAGGTAGATGATCTATCACCTTAGATGGAAAGAAAAAGACAAATGATGTTCTTTATGTTGATTGTTTGCATCATAACTTACTAAGTGTTGGATAGTTGCTAGATAAAGGATATCAGTTGGAATTCAAAAACAATAGATGCATTATTAACAACAAAGAAGGAGACATTATTGCATCAGGCTCAAAAACCAAAGGTAATATTTTTTAGCTTAACTCTGAAATAAGGTGTTTTTTTGCAAAAGTGAATGACAGTTGGCTATAGCACAAGAGACTTTGTCATATAAATTTTGGCAACATAGTGAAGATAAGTAATGTAAAGGTAGTAAGAGACCTTCCTAGTATTGCAAGACCAGTTGATACTATGTGTAGGGAATGTGTGATGGGAAAGTATGTCAGGACCTCATTCAGAAGAAAACAGAACTTTGCAGAGAACAAATTGGATCTAATACATACAAACTTATGTGGACCTACTCAAACAAGATCATACTATGGTGAAAGGTATTTTATTTTTTTGTAGATGATTTCCCCAGAATGATGTGGGTTGCATTCTTGAAAGACAAATCTGAAGCTTTTGAGAAATTCAAAATATTCAAAGATAAAGTTGAAAATGAATCTAGATTAAAGATAAAATGTATGAGATCTGATAGAGGAGGAGAATTCACCTCTAATAAGTTTCTTGAGTATAGAAAAGAACATGGAAACAAAAGAAAACTAAGTGCACCCAGAACCCCTCAACAAAATGGAATTTCAGAAAGGAGAAATAGGATAATACTTGACACAGCGCGCACTATCATGATTGAAGGAAAAGTTGCACACACCTATTAGAGAGATGCAATCAATACAATAGTCTATACTATCAACAAAATTCAACTAAGACCAGGCACAGAAAAAACACCTTATGAACTTTGGTTTGGTAATGTACCTACAGTAAAGTACTTCAAAATCTTTGGAAGCAAGTGTTACATCAAGAGAGATGATGGTGTTGGAAAATTTGATGCTAGAAGCGATGAAGGTATTTTTCTTGGTTACTCTACTAAAAGAAAATCTTACAGATGTTTTAATTTAAGGTTGAAGAAAATCATTGAGAGTGCACATGTGAAGATTGATTAGAAGTTCATGATTCAAGAGAGATATTATGAATATGCACCTATGACTGAAGATGAACCTAGACCTATCAATAAGGATACATTTATTGAAGAAATGTTTGACTATATTGATGTATCATGCAATAACCATGAACCAAGTCAAGAAGAATCACAGATTACAGATGAGAGTGTCACACCTAAAATCTTAAAATACACATCCAAATACAACTCTAAAGAAGATATCATTGGAGATCAGAGCAGTAAAGTCTTGAAAAGATTCAGAGAAAAATTTTGAACCATTGATGAAGAGGTATGCTTACTTTCACAGATTGAACCCTTAAGTGTTGAAGATGCATGTAATGATTCAAATTGGAAAAGGTCTATGCAAGAATAATTAGATCAAATAATCAAGAATGACACATGGGAATTGGTCCCCGGATCTTGTAACACAAACATGATTGGAACTAAGTGGATATTCAGAAACAAAATGAATGAAGATGGGACTGTGATTAGAAACAAAGAAATATTGGTATGTAAATGATATGCGCAAAGAGAAGGAATTGACTATTCTGATACATTTTCCCCTATAAGAAGACTGGAAGCTATAAAGTTGTTTTTAGCTTATGCAAAATTAAAGAACTTCAAAGTATATCAGATGGATGTCAAGTCAGCTTTCCTGAATGGTGACTTAAAGGAAGAAGTCTACATAGAGAAACCTGAAAGATTCAAACTTTCAGACAAACCAGACATGGTATACAGACTAAAGAAATCCCTCTATGGACTTAAATAGGCCCCAAGAGCATGTTATGAGAGACTTGATGGCTACTTAACAAAGATTGGATTCAAAAAGGGAGCAACAGATTACAACCTATTCATCAGAGAGACACCTGAAGGTTTACTACTTGTTTCTATCTTTGTTGATGACATTATCTTTGGAGGTAATGACAAGCTTAGTGCAGAATTTGCAAGAGAGATGCACAGTTGTTAGAATTAATCTTTCCTTGGTTGTTATATTTACTAGGATAAACCAAGGTATCCTTTTTTTATCCTTGTAATCTTAGATATTCCTCCTTATGAGAAATCCTACACTTGTCTCACACACTTATGATATGTGGCATCCATAGAAATGGGAGTTACAATGAAAATCCCTCCTCACCTCTCTATTAAAGAGATGGCTCTCTTTCTCTCTTATATCACATTAGACACAACTCTTCACTTCTTCTTGAATATCATTGTAAGAGCATAGCTCAATCTCTCTCTCTCTTTTTCTAGGCATTTTTTCCCATTCATAATATTATCACGGGGGTTTTTTACGCTTTTCCCCCTTCAAGATCTTGTCTCCTTGCCTAATTGTTTTGGTGTATGCACTTATTTTTGCGTTATTCATGGTATCACTTCTTAAACCTAACTCTTAGATTAAACAATTTCCTTTCTCTTTATCTTATTATTTTTCTAACATGGTATTAGAGCAAGTTGGTTTAATCATTTTGGGAGTGTGTAGGTAAAAGAGGTACCATATCTTGGTGCACTCCAATATCGAAGACTCTTGAGAGAGTATGTTACTTATGTTTTTTTTGAAAAAAAAACAAAATTATTTTTTATTCTATAAGTTATCTTCAAATCTCTTTTCTCTATTAATTCTTTTTAAAAAAATCTAATTTTTGCTTTCTTTTGGTATCTTTATTCACATTTAAATTAGTTTAGTAAAGAGGATCTTTAATATTATATTAAAAGGTAATTTCGAATTTATTCCTTTGCATGACTTATTCTTTTTTTAGCAGTTTCCATTTTTTTATCTTCTCATCATTACTTATTTACATGCAAATTCTTGATCACTCCATTTGTCATTCATTGCATGTTTTTTCTTTTCTTTTTGGAACTATTCTCCTCTGCATTTTAGTTTTTAAGTTTTATTTTATGCATGGATTCAATTTTAAAAATGCATCTATCTCATTTTCCTTGATATACAATGCATAGTATTCTATTTGGAAAGTTGTTTTGTGATTCTTAATAGTGTTTTCAGTCTGAAAGTGGGCAGTTTGCCTTCTTTGTTTGCTCACACAGCTGCTGCAGATATATGATCCTTTGTTTTCAAAGAGTTAGTTGAGATTGGATTAGATATTACATTGAGGATCACTTGTGGTTGTAAACTATCTAAATCTTTTCTTTCTCTGTATCATTCCGCTCTTATTGTTCATTCTGCAGTGCCTTGCTAGTGTCAAGTTTGTCCCACTCCCTTCTCCCTCCTTCATTTCATCACTGCCCTTCACTTTCACCATTTGTTTCTTTATCTGCTACAGGTCACCCAAATAATGACACAATCCACTGCTGCCTTTCATGCATTTCCCTGCCGCCACCCCTTTGTTCTGCCACTCTGCCAACACCCCACTCTGTCGACACCCCACTTTTGCCACCACTGTCTTCCTACACTCTGCCGCAACCCCTCTGCTGGTCTACAGCAACACCCGTTAGCTCTGCTATCCCTTCAACCCCAGCTCGATTTGTGTGCAGAGTGTATTGTGGAGCTCTTTGCTACTTTCATAGGTTTTAGTTTTAGTTTTTACATTATCTTAGTTTTGTAGTTTCGGTTGCAACCTGTCATTTAGCTTTAATCTTATCATAGTTTTTTTAGTTTGTCAATTTTTTTTAAAATAGATTTAGTTTAGATTTTAGTTTTAAATTATATATAGTTTAATAGTTTCAGTTTTAATCTTTTGTTTAATCCTTTTTTAGATTTAGTTTTTTTATTATTATTAAATTTAGTTTATTTCTTTAGATAGATTCTTTTTAATCTTAGTTTTATCCTTGTATCTCAAGATTGTATTTCAATTTTTTTAATAGATTTAGATTTAGTCTTGTTTATCTTTACATTAGTTTTTAGTTGTCAATTCATTTTTTTAGATTTAAGTTTTATAATATAATCTTTAATTAGATTCAGTTAATCTTTAGTTTTTTTTAAATTAAATAGATTTAGTTTAAATCTTGTAATTTTTTTAGATTTAGTTTCAAATCTTATAGTTTCTTATTAGATTCGGTCTCAAATAGTTTTAATTTAATATTTTAGTTTATTTGGTGCATTTTGTTCATGATTTCAGTTTTTTTTAGATTCTATTTGTTTCTAACGTTTCTCTGTAGGTTTGAAATTTTTTTCCGTTCTGCATGCAATAGATTTAGTTTTCCTTCTCTTTCCTGTACAAGTTCTTGTTTTTATCTGTTAATTCATAACATATTAACCGAGATCTGTTAGCTTTTAGTGCTTTTAGTTGTAGTTTTGTTTTTTGGTGGTTGCCTTTTCCTTGCATGCCCCTTTGGCGTAAGCTATTATACCTTTCTACTAATGCATGCAAGTGCATTTAGTTTGTTTTTTAGTTCTTTTCTATTTTCTGTTAAGGATTCTCTATTTTTTTTCCCCTAGTTTAGATCTTCGTATTTCATCATGACTACCATGATGCCAGAAATTAAGCTAACCAGTACAAATTATCATGCATGGAAAACACACATGACCTTCATCTTTATATTCCTCCATATTTTAGATATTGCTACTGATGCCACTTTAAAACCAGCAACCTCTGCTCCTCAACCTGACCAAACTAATTGGGAGAATAAAAATGAGGAAGCACTTGGTTTAATCGGGATCTCCTTAAGTCCCAAATTGTATGTCTTAATTTCTACTTGTACAGAAGCCCATCAGGCTTGGGACATCCTGAAAAATACCTATGACAGTGCAGATGAGACTCAAAAAATCCAGTTTCAAGACCAACTTGAAGACCTTAGGTATACCGACTTCAACTCTATTGATGATTTATTGCTCAAGTTTGATTCCATTAGAGTTTTACTAACTAGTTTACAAGTTCCTCTTTCTGATTTAAGGATAATCCACATAATTATTTGTAAATGTTTGCCTAGATAGTTTCAACAATTTATTACAAATATTTACTCTCAGTTAGCTATTCCTTCTTTAGCAACTCAATTAACTTATGTCATTTTTCAAAATATGTTGCGTCAAGAGGAAGCTAAACTGATTCAATTTGGTATAATTAAAGCTCATGAACATGCTTATGTCTCTAAAAGTCAAAATAACAATAGACCTTCTAACAGTAATCAAAATAACCAAAATCATCAAAGATCTAACAATACTAACAATTTAAATAATAACCTAGGCCAAAAATTTAATGATTATTACGATTCTAGGCCTTCAAATAACTATCATAATAATAATCATTCAAATAGGCCACATTGCACCTATTGTGGTAAAGATGGTCACTTAATTCATAACTATTTTAAGAAACAAAAAGATGATCAACATTAATCTCAAAGTTACTCAAATGAAAAATCTAATGGAAATCAATCTCGTTCTGCTTTTACTGTCTGTTTTAATGCTTCTAAACCAATTAAATGGATTATTGACAGTGGTGCATCTCAACATGTTACTTCTCATAAGGAAGTCTTTGATTCTTTGAAACCCGATTCTATGAATATTCTTGTCTCTTTAGCTGATAACCATTGCTGTCCAGTTGAAGGAACTGGTAATGTTTTTGTTCCAAATGGTAAATTACATGATGTACTTTATGTTCCTGATTTGAAAGATAACCTTCTTTCTGTTCCACAATTATGTCAAGATTATAATGTTGAGTTTCATAAAAATATTTTCCATATCATTGACCCCAATACTGATCAAATAGTTGCTAATGCTAAATTGGATGATGATAATCTCTTTAAATTTTATCAATTTGCATCTCCTAGATATTCTTTACTCACTATTGTTGATTTTCACATTTGGCATGAGAGGCTAGGACATTTAAATT
>MU226203.1:2081920-2111451 GCA_018584345.1 Thuja plicata
TTCTTCACTTCTTCTTGAATACCATTGTAAGAGCATAGCTCTCTCTCTCTCTCTCTCTCTCTCTCTCTCTCTCTCTCTCTGTCTCTCTCTCTTTTTCTAGGCATTTTTGCCCATTCATATTATCACGGGGGTTTTTTTACGCTTTTCCCCCTTCAAAATCTTGTCTCCTTGCCTAATTTTTTTGGTGTATGCACTTAGTTTTGCGTTATTCATGGTATCACTTCTTAAACCTAACTCTTAGATTAAACAATTTCCTTGCTCTTTATCTTATTATTTTTCTAACAAGAGTGAATTTGAAATGAGCATGATTGGACCTATCAAATACTTTCTGGGATTAAATGTAAAACAAACAGACAAAGGTATATTCATAAATCAGTCCAAATATGTAAAGGAGATATTGAAGATATTTAAGATGGAAGATTGCAAGCCAGTAAGCACCCCCATGATAATAGGAAGCAAGCTTTCTAAAGATGATGATTCCACAGTAGTTGACAAGACACTATACAAGTCTATGATTGGAAAACTCGTATATCTCACTCAATCTAGAACTGATATTTCTAATGCAATTGGCATTTTTGGAAGATTTGCAGTTGAACCTAAAAAAAAACACTTAATGGTAATAAAAAGAATATTCAGATACTTAAAGGGAACTATAGACAATGGTTTATGGTATCCTAACTCAAAGAATGTATAACTTCATGTGTATACTGATGTTGATTGGGCAGGCTGTTTTAATGATAGAAAGAGTACCTTAGGAGGAGTAGTATTCCTTGGAGATAGATTGGTCACTTGGACAAGGAAGAAACATAATTGTATTTCTCAGTCAATAGTTGAAGAAGAATATGTAGCAATAGCATTGAATTGTTCTATAATTGTTTGGATCAAATAGATGATAAAGACTTTGGAATTCAGATTGATTATCCTATTGTTATTCACCATGACAACACTAGCACTATCAATATGTCAAAGAACCCTATGATGCATGCAAAGACAAAACACATTGAAATAAAATATCATTTTTTAAGAGAAAAATTTGTAGACAAAGAAGTAAAATTAGATTATGTAAGCACTAAAGAACAATTAGCAGGTATTTTTACAAAGCCTTTATCAAAAGATACTTTTGAGTATCTCAGGGAGAAGCTGGGAGTAATTCCCTTTCCTGAGTCTGATTAAAATGTGCAGAAAATGTATCATTCCTTGGTGACTGATGAATGGTTGACTACTCTACTTCTAGAGTACTACCTTGCTTAATAGTATTTGGCACCCTTTTCCATTGATGTCAAAGGGGGAGTATATAGTAAGGGGGAGCATATACTCTGGGGGAGTATATAGTCATGAAAATAAAAACATAGTCAGAGGAGCTGCAGTGAAGAGGAACCTTTGATGAGGATAATGAGAAGATTGTAAAAAGAAAGAGAATACTTTGGGTTGATGGTGTTTTTCATATCATATTTTGCCATCAATGTCAAAGGGGGAGATTGTTGGAGATTTGCTTTTGTGCAGATAGTTGATTGTATGTTTGTCATTGATGACAACATATTATATACAATAGTGTCCTATATGTATTTATCAGTACAAACATATTAAGCCTTGTGTGTTCATTTATATGTTGTAAACATGTTCTAGATGCTATGTGCATTCACGTGGATTCAGATATGTAGTTTCAGTTGAGCCATGTTAATCTGTTTGGCAGTTATAGATTTTGGAGACTGTCTGATTAAGAGCCCATGTGTTTACATTGTTCCTTGAGTTGCACTTATCTTTGGGATATGCATGTTTGTATTCATGTTTAGTTATGAGTTAAGGATAATTATCCAAAGGCGCTAATCATGTTTCAACAAAAGCATGATGATTGAATTAATTTGGTGGAGCTAACTATGTGAAGCATCGCGTCTATTCAGTTTGAGTTACGTGGTTCTAATTATGTTGCATGCTTGGTTTGGCTGACTAAAGAAGCATTGAAGGGATTCCTAAAGCTGACAAAGATCATATCTTTTGGAGAAGATACTTATAGTAGTTCATTTGAAGATCACCAAGCATGAATGATAAGAAAAGAGACAGAAAAAGAACAGAGTAGAATGTTGTTTATGTTGGGACAATAAAGACATTTCATTCATTAGTCAAAGATCTATGTGAAGAAGCAGGAAGTGCATACAATACATTGGAATTGATCAAGATAGTAGGTCTACTCAAACAGTTCATTATTAGATATATTATATATCTATTCTACTGAAGTTTGTAGCCTTCACCATTTTAGCAGTGAGCTTCTGGACAGTGAGTCCTCACCCCTAACAGGGTTATTTGTAAAAGACTCCTAACAGGGTCAGACCCTTAGCCAGGTCACTATACTTATTGCTTTGTAAAGATCAACTCCTAACATGGTAGTAAGATCTTCTAATAGATATTATTATACTCAAGTACAGTTCTTTGTGGGTGCTAATTCCCACTGGGGTTTTTACCTAGTTTGGTTTCCCCGTAACCAAAATTGTGGTGTTCTATTTTGTGTTATCTTAAATGTGTATGTGCTTATGATATTCTATAATTAATTAGAAGAAAGAATTTAAATTTTTAATAACTGATTCACCCCCCCCTCTCAGTTATCCCTTGGGACTATTCCAAGAAGATATGTGTATTATAAATAGGAAGATGAGGTATAGGTGATGTAGGAAGAAGTCCAGATCCAAGGAAAAGAGATGGAATATCCTTGTATTTACTAAGTTCATAAATATTTTGAACCTTGTAGGATTGATATGATCTAAAGAGATGGTTAGGATAGGTTTGGGTTGGTTGAGACATGGAAAGCCAAAAGAAATCAAGGTCAACTAGGTCACGAGGCATAGAAGGATGATAAAGACTATGGTTAACAGTTATGATTTCTCTATTATGAGGAAATTTAATACACTTATGAATAGGATAACCCAAAACATACATGGAGGTAAGCCAAGGAAGACCAAGTTTGACTTGAAATTGATCAGAAGTTAGAATGACAGTGAAGGTAACATATAAAGTTTTACCACCAACTTCAATAGGGAATGAAATGGAACCATGGGAAGGATAAAGGAAACCATTGAAAGTTTGAATCATAACATCACATTTATCATAAAAATATTTTTTCAATTATTACTGTAAATATGTTCTTTTGTTATCACATTCACCATGCAAGTGGGATCAACAAGGGCACCACGGGTAGGAAGGCCATTAACGTTTGTGACAAATATAGAGAGGACCATCATGTTATTTAATTATCTTAGTAGGGGAAAAGGTAATGCAAGGATGAGATAGAGGTTTAGGTTTTACTTTGTCAAATTGGTTAACAACATGATTGACTTCATTAACTTTTTCATCATAGTCAATGCATTGGGAAGAAGAAGGTTGATCAATAGTATTAGTTGAATGAGATGGAAAAGGATAAGTGTGTATTTGAAATTTTTGGAAAGGAGGTGCCACATATTTTTGTTCTTGATCATGGTCACCGTCAAATAATCATATAGCCTTAGAATCAATAAGATCTTGGATAACGAATTTCAGGTGGAAATATTTTTTAGTATGATGACTAGGCTGACAGTGATATTTTGGCAAAAAAATTTGGGATCAAATTATTTGGATTGAGGTTTAGACATGTCAATGGATATGATAGGAGGAAGTGTTAAAAATTTATCATTAATTAAATTCAACATCACATTATGCAAAGATTCAAAAAGCTGAGTATAATTATGAGCATGTTTAAAAATAAATTAAAAAGGAGCCACACCTTTGGATGCTACTGCCACTTGTTCATCAACTGTGTTGGATGATTTGTTGATTTTTATGTAGTTTTCTGGTTTCTAAAACTTGTTGAAATTGGGTGTGACATCACTCTTATAAATGGGAACATGAGCCATTGGAGTGCTACTCTCAAATTGAATCACTTGAAGCTGAAAATGATGAAGCACTGCAAAAAATTGAGGAAAAGAAGAGAATTCAGAAAGAAGTATCTTATCTCTAATGTTAATTTGTAAATTAGCAATAAAATACATTTCAAATCAATATTAGGCACATGATAAGAAATATGAGCATGCAAATTCTTAAATCTACCAATAAAATTACTAACTTTTTCTTTAACACCTTGTTTACAATGCATTAAATCAGTTAGAGATATTTTAGGACGAATGTTGTTTTGAAATTGTTTAATGAAAATAATTATCAAGATTTTGGAAGGAATCAATTGAATAAGGAGGCAAGGAACAATACCATTGCAGGGATTTATCTCAAAAGGTTCTAGTAAACAACTTTTCCATGAACCTATGGTCATGAGAGAAATCACTACACAAGGTTTGGAAAGTTTTAACATGAGTCACAGGATCACCCTTATCATTATAAGTGTCAAGATGAGGAATCTAGTCCATATATTGTGGGATAACAACATGGATAATATACATAGACAAAAGACTAGCAATATCACAAGTAGGAATGTTAAACTTGGATTGAGTCATGGAAGCTATTTGTTGTTGCAAGGAAGACATATTTTGAGCCAAGCTACTAATGGTAGAATAAATAGAAAGAATGGTAGGAGGAGAAACATGAGAAATATTAGGAACATTGTTGGAAATGGAAGGAATGGTTGAATATGAAAAAGAAACACTATGATAAGTAGGCATGGAATATTAAAATGAAACACATGAAACACTTGAAGGGATAGAAGGACCAAGAGGATTAGGAAGATTCATATGCATAAGATTGATATTTTTCAATTGAATTTGTGATGATAGGTGGAGCATAAGTGGACATGCTAGGAATGAAAGTAGAGATAGGAAAAGAGGTCTCAACACTTCTAGTGGGTGGAGTAAAGCCTAAATATTGATAAAAATCCCTAATATGTATGACATTAGCTTTAATGAGATGAGAAATGATATATAAGAGGTTAACACCATGTTCATCATTGTGAATAAGTTTCCTTAAGCTTTCTACAATGGAAAGAGATCTAGGATTACTATTTTCTTGACTTGGCTAATGTTCAAACTTCTCAAATTCATCGGAAATTTTTTGGACTTGAGAAGGAGGAACCCTTAATGCTTCTTCTTCATCATGAGAATAATGAGAAGAGTTATTATCCATGATAAGATTAGGATCACTAATATGCATGTTGATCTCATCAAGATTCCTAGTAAAGGAGGGTTTAGGATCAAAGGAACCCATAAGTCTATGACTTCTTCTAACTATAATACTATAGGTTGGAATAAAAGTGATAAATCTAATGCACAAGGGAATGAAAGGAAAGAGAAATGTAATGCAATTTGAAATAAATATGCAATCTAAGCAAATTTAACTATCAAATTTAAGCATGTAATATACATTTTGACTAATAATGTATACAAAGAAAGATATGATCTAACTATAATGCATCTAAATGAAAAATTATGTAAATGAAAAGTAAGTATAGATGCAAAGAATGAGAATCTAATGCCTAAATCAGAATGGAAATGTACTAAGTCGGGTTCACCAAAATGTATCATATGAAATGGTAAGAAATGCTTTGTAGGAAGATTACTCACAAAATCAAATGGGAGCGGGGATCTTGTGATACATTAGGACAATCCCAAAAGGCTCACCCTCAAACATAGATCAAATTAGCATAACCCAAAATGATGAAGGGATGCTAATGCTAGATCTAGATTCAAAGATAGAGTGTGGGGATGGATTCCTTTAATGTTAAAATGTATATGATATGTTAAATTAAATGAAAATCTATAAAAGGACAACTGTTGATGTTTATAGCTTCGATCAGATAAAATGATCATAATATTATGAGAAAATAGATAAATAATATATATATATATGATAATAATGGTCATTACTATTATATATATTAATATACATATTTAACATTATCTCTTTTTAATATTAAACTTAATAAAAATCATTGAATTGATAATATGAAATAATATTATTCTACATTATATATGCACATTAATATATATAATAATAATAATGATATTATTATATATATAAATATACATATACAATGTATAATGTATATTATATTTGATTAAATAATATTTAATAATACTATGCGATACTGATTAGTATCGATCAATACATTGATATTGATTTATCTAAACACCGATTGATATTGGTTTATTTAATATTGATTGACATCAGTCAATATCAAATTGAAATTTTTGAGTTTCTTTAGTTATATCGGCATGGTCTGTATGTCCACCAATTTGTAATTGACTAAACAAATCGGGTGGTTTATTATTAATATTGATCGCATGTTTTAAGCGCCACTTTGGTACTGATTTGTATCGGTTATCCTCAGTACCAATTTGATCATCTATACACAGCGCAATGTGTACTAGTCTAAGATACTGATTAATATCGGTTTAGTGGATATCGGCTAATATGTATTAAACATTGAGTATTAATAATCAATGTTTGGGCACTTGTAATGATCGCACCATATTATCAGGTGCTATGAATTGTTAATAAATTACAGTAAATGATAACCGATTTGTTATGAAAGGACATGACATTATAGAGTCATTTCTCCTCAAGGAGACATGTCTCTATAATGGCATGTCTCACAAATCACATATATATAATCATTAGTTTTTTGATAAGAGGCAAGCATATACAACAAACAATGCAAGTCTTACTTACCCAATCTGCAGAATATTGATATTAACATAAATATGTATATATCTTGTGATTAGATATATTACATATATTAAGGATATATAAGAAAATTAAAAGCCATATATTATGATCTAAAATTTAACATGGTATCAGAGCTAGGTTCCTTCGTTAAATCCTAACCACTTGAAGGAAGATCCAATTAGATTAAAGGAAGATCTAGATTAGACTTTTTGTATCTACAGAATGGAAAATAGAATGAGACTCGAAGACAGACTTGAAGGTGCCTCCAATTTTGAATCATGGAAACTTCAAATGATGTTGGTATTAAGGAAGAATGAGCTAAAGACAATAATGGAAAATCCTCATAAACCTAATGGAAATTGATGAGCAGAGTCAATGGGAAAAACTTTAGACAAGGAGTAAGTGCGCGCACCAAACTCTCCAAATTTGATCAACTATATTCAAGAAGAGTATAAAGGAATCATGAAATCCAGAAGAGTAGACACCTTATGATTGAGAGGGAGTTCACTGAAAAATTTTGAGGTAAAGTTGGCATGATTATTGATTATTATACTAATGTTATTTTATAACTATATGGGCCCTGTGAAAATCATAAGGAAGTGATGACTTGCAAATGATTATCACTTGTATTCGGTAAAATTATTGTAAGGTGACAATCTTGCAATAACTTTCTATTGTGATAGCTTGTGGATAGAATCGCTGATTGAGGCAATCCACACACTAAAGCTCGTGAGTTTGTGGATAGAATCGCCGATAGAGGCAATCCACACAAGAGATTTTGGATAGAATCACCAATTGAGGCAATCCACACACTGAAGCTCATGAGTTTGAGGATAGAATCACCGATAGAGGCAATCCACACAAGAGCTTGTGGATAGAATCGCCGATTGAGGCAATCCACACACTGAAGCTCGTGAGTTTGTGGATAGAATCGCCGATAGAGGCAATACACACAAGAGCTTGTGGATAGAATCATCGATTGAGGCAACCCACCTAAGAATAGTGCATAGAATCTCCGATGGAGGCAATCCACTTGAGAACAAACTTTCACAATTTATGAACTTATTGTGATGTGCATTTTATCTTCCCTAGCTAAGAGGGAGTGTTGATGTTTATAGATCTGATCAGATAAAATGATCATAATATTATGATAAAATAGATAAATAATATATTTATATATATATATATATGATAATAATGGTCATTACTATTATATATATTAATATACATATTTAACATTATCTCTTTTTAATATTAAACTTAATAAACATCATTGAATTGATAATATGAAATAATATTATTCTACATTATATATGCACATTAATATATATAATAATAATGATATTATTATATATATCAATATACATATACAATGTATAATGTATATTATATTTGATTAAAAATATATATAATAATACTATGCGATACCGATTAGTATCGGTCAATACATTAATATTGATTTAGTTAAACATCGATTGATATCTGTTTATTTAATACTGATTGACATCAGTCAATATCGAATTGACACTTTTGAGTGTCTTTAGTTATATCAACACGATCTGTATGTCCACCAATTTGTAATTGACTAAACAAATCGGGTGATTTATTATTAATATTGATCGCATGTTTTAAGCGCCACTTTGGTACCGATTTGTATTGGTTATCCTCAATACCGATTTGATCAGCTATACACAGCGCAATGTGTATTGGTCTAAGATACTGATTAATATCATTTTAGTGGATATCAACTAATATGTATTAAACATTGAATATTAATAATCAATGTTTGGGCACTTGTAATGATTGCACCATATTATCGGGTGCTATGAATTGTTAATAACTTACAGTAATGTATTTATGATAACCGATTTGTTATGAAAGGACATGACATTATAGAGTCATGTCTCCTCAAGGAGACATGTCTCTATAATGGCATGTCTCACAAATCACATATATATAATCATTAGTTGTTTGATAAGAGGCAGGCATATACAACAAACAATGTGAGTCTCACTTACCTAATCTACATAATATTGATATTAACATAAATATGTATATATCTTGTGATTATATATATTACATATATTAAGGATATATAAGAAAATTAAAAGCCATATATTTTGATCTAAAATTTAACAATAACTAATAAGATATGATATCAGATCTTATAAAAAAAAAAAAATTCAAGATAAAAATAAGAAGAATGAACCTACCTTGAAGCTAGGAGATGAGGAACAAACTTCAAATTTAGAATTGACTATCATAGAACTATTAGAATCAGAAATGGTTATGGATCTGGTACTCTGAGACCTGTAACTCTCGACTGTGAAATTTTTAGATCCAATGGAATATGTCAAACAAAGTTAAATTTGTCCAAGAAACTTGACCTAGTCATGGAGGCTCAAAATCTGATGAATTCTTTGAAGGATCTGCCACTGGTTCTGAAACTCCCAAAATCTTGATCTGGAAACTTGAAAACTTGTTCCTGCACACAAGGAGAAGGGGAAAAGGTTTTGGAAAAGGAGATTTCCTTAGTAAAGCCTCCGTATAGGAATCAAACTTGAAATGAAATAGAAATTGCATTATAAAAGTAATGCAAACAAGATAAATGTTAGTTTTACCTTGCATGAAAAACCCTCATGGATGGATGTAGAAATCAGTAAAATCCACAAAGAAGAATGAAATGTATGTAGAATCAAGTATTCCTTCACATATTCATTGATCTACACTTTCCAAATCCTAGATCTTGAATGAGTGTATGCTTGAAATCTTGAATGGAGAAGAAGAATGAATCTTCTTGCTTGCTTGAGAATTCCTCTACTTGGCCATCATGGGAGAGAAATTTGCATCAATGAGAGAAGATTGAATTTGATTGGAGATCTTAAAAAATGGAGACTTTGGGACCTTAAATTGGATGCTTGCCTTCAAATCTTGAATCCACCACTTTAATTTCACAAGTTGAAATATATCTTGCACTTGAAAGATTGATTTATTGCACATAGATATCTTAAACAAAGATTCTATGTCAAAATGAGAGGAGAAGACCCCCTATTATACTCATTTCAGGGTTCAATATTTCCAGGACGACCATAAATAAAGATTAGGAGGAAAAACTTATGCATTAGGCCTAGAAACCACTTAAACACAGTGCCCTAGGAAAAGGTTTTCAAAGTACCACTTAAACTTAGTTTAACCTAGTCCTAGAATAGTTAATTTCAAAGTAGTTCTAGGTCTTGGGAAGTGTGAAAATTTTCAAGGAGAGAAAATGAAAGATGTAAAAAATCAAGCATAAAGACATTTGGATCTTAAAATAACTAAAATGAGGTTTAATAGCTCCTAAGTAATCTGACAATGGGTGATAACTATTTAGGATGGTACAATTTTTACATATGTTGTTAGAGATCTTCCTAAAGTGAAGAAGGATGACAATATTATCTGCAAAGAATGCCAATTGGTTAAGAAAAAAAGAAATACTTTCAAGTCTAAGGTTGAAAACTCAAATGGATTGTTAGATATTTTTCATATTGAATTGTGCGGTCCTTCTAAAATAAGAAGTATACAATGGGGTAGATATTTTATTTTATTCATTTATGATTACTCTATAAGTATATGGGTAACTTTATTGAAAGAAAAGTCAGAATCATTTGAAAATTTTAAAATCTTCAAGAAGATGGTTGAGACTAAGACATGATTCAAGGCTAAGTGTGTAAGATCAGAAAGAGGTGGTGAATTCACATCTGGTGAGTTCAATTCTTTTTGTGAAGAGCATGAAATAAAGAGATGGTTATCCTCTCCAATAACTCCACAACATAATGGAGTTGTGGAGAGGAAGAAAAGGTCCATTCTTGATACTTCAATAGCCATGATGTTTGAAGGAAAATTTCCTTAGATGTTTTGGAGATAATTAGTTGACACTGCAGTATACACTCTCTATTGGGTGCAAATCAAAGGAGATAATAGTAAGACACCGTATGAAATTTGGTGTGGAAATGTGCCTATTGTCAAGTATTTCATAATTTTTGGTAGTAATTGTAACCGCCATAATTTGGTCTTCTCTGACCAGAGACCCTATTTTCTTAAGTGTGATCATACCCCTAATTATGTCGAGATAATTCTTCAATTAATTGGCATAATTCATTTAAATCCAATCTAATATCCTAGTGATCTTATCATTAATTCATATTAATTGCCTTAGCCAATTAAATCAAATCAAATCAATTAAATCAAAATAAATAAATACATGGCTAAGGTAATTAATTAAAAGGAATTAAATATATTCCCTAATTACAACTCCTCACTTGCAAAATGGAAAGTCAATCCATTAGCCAATGAGAGTTAAATAACTTGGATCACCTCACATGGATCACCAAAGATTCAATATCCACCTCTCTTCAAAATTAAATCCTAACCTCTCATTCCTCAAATTCTTCTATAAAAGGAATGAATTTTGAGCTCAATGGGACCTTAATCTTCACAATTTGAAAGCATCCTTATGCTGCCCATAATCTTAGAATTTTAATTACATCCTTATGCTGCTCTAAATTTGTAGAATTCTTAATGCATTTTGATTAATAGTAATTAGATCATCTCATTTGGAGCTCTAAAATGAACTTTGTTTGAGCATTTATCTTGCATTCTTTAAATCTTCCATTCTGAGCATGATGTTGTCATTGATTTATGCATAATCTAAGGGAAAATTATATCATATTTCATACTCTTCTTAGATAGGGAGCAATATGTCAATTTTAGTGATGTATGTGTGCTTTTCCTTAGTTATATCATGTTTATCTCACTAATGCAATGACATATTGAAGTGTTGTGTTGCATCTTGCAGGTCCACAAAATACACAAAATAATTTCTTATCTTACTAATCAAACCTTACCTGATGGCCTATCAAGAAATGAAAAATGAGCTTTAATTAGGAAAACATCATATTATGTCCTCATCACTACTAACTTATATAGATGAGGTCTTCATGGTACACTTCTTAGGTGTTTAGAACAAGAAGAGTCTGACCACGCATTAAAAGAGGTTCACGAAGGTGTATGTGGATCGCACTCGAATGGATTCTCATTAGCTAAGAAAATATTAAGAGTTGGCTACTACTGGCCCACAATAGAAAAATATGTCTTTCAATTTTATAAAACATGTCACAAATTTCAAATACATGGAAACCTTATCCATGCTCCATCCAGAGAACTCATACCTTTTATAACACATTGGCCATTTTAGTAATGGGCCTTTGATCTTGCTAGACATATCTATCCTAATTCTTCAAGTGGGCACATGTACATCATTACGTCCACTGATTATTTCACTAAGTGGGTTGAGGCCGTGCCGCTAATCAAATCCACTAGAAAATAGGTTGCTATGTTCATCTTGAACTTCATCATTTGTAGGTATGGGATACCCTCTTCTATTGTAATGGACAATGGGGGTTGGTTCAAAAACCAAGACATCAAGGACCTTTGTACATAGTTTCATATTACTCATTATTGTTCTTCAATCTATTATCCTCAAGGTAATGGACAAGCTGAGGCTTCAAACAAAAACATTCTAAAAATCTTACATAGAACTGTAAGTCTTGCAGAGACTGGCATTTGCAACTAAATCTAGCACTATGGGCCTACAGAACAAGTATCCAAACACAAACTAGAGATAGGCCATTTTCTCTAGTCTATGGCATAGAAGCAGTGCTACCCATTGAAGTAGAAATTCCATCTTTGTAATTATCTCTCCAAGGTCTTGTTACAGATGAACAATACTGCATTCATAGGGTTCATGCACTCAAACTACTTGATGAGAACAAACAACAAGCATTTGATCATCTCAAAGTGTACCATAAACAAATGTCAAAAGGGGACAATAAGAAGGTAAAACCACAAAAATTTCAAGTGGGGGATCTTATTCTCAAAGAGAATCCTAAAAACCAGCCGAATAGAGAACAAAAAGGAAATTTTGAACCCAATTGGCTAGGGCCTTATGTTATTACTACAACCTTTGGGACTGGAGATTATCAGTTAGATACACTTGAGGGAGATATTCTTCTTAATCCCATTAATAATCTACACTTGAAGTGGTTCTATGTTTGACATCTGGCTAACAGAGCCCGTGCAGTGAAAAGTTCTCAGAAAATACCCAAAAAATTAGAAAATTGATCTTGAAGAAATCCAAAAACAATGGAAAAATTCTTGAAAAAAGGTATCCTTGGTGGAAACCTAGAAAATAGGCACCTTGATACTAACAAAAAAAAAGAACAAAAAAAAAATTGAAAAAGAAAAAAGTGGCTCGGCGAAAACCTGGCAAACATGCATCTTGGT
Source organism: Thuja plicata (assembly GCA_018584345.1). NCBI lineage: Eukaryota > Viridiplantae > Streptophyta > Pinopsida > Cupressales > Cupressaceae > Thuja > Thuja plicata. Next base: position 2,094,878 of record MU226203.1, read on the forward strand.
ATAAAAAATAAAAAGCTTTTCCGAGTGGTGAAAACCTAGGAAAACTGTGTCACTTGTAATCTATGCTCCATCTATCAATGCACTGCTTATACTAATCCTTCACAACCGCACCTATGCTATTGGTTGACTCTGATTCCTTACAAATTTCATATCCTTACCTGGGATTTATTTGCATTTGCATCTTAGGAATAGTCATTCTGCACTGGGCGCATCTTTGCTAGCATGTTTAGTTTGTGTCTGCTAGGTTGTCCTAGGTTCCTGTATAGGATGGTTTTCCTCTCAAAAATAGTATTTCTCAATACTTGCATCAAAACATCACTATCACAAACAAGGGTGTTTCTTCAACACCACCTACCTATAACAGACATCATACTAGTGGTTCTCAACACTTTAATCAAACATTGTTCCTAAACACTACATTGGATTTCAATTTTTGACAAATTTAATCTCATATCCTTAGACATGAAAAACATATTGCTTGATTCCAAGTTCTGATTGATGATTCTCTATTGTGCTTGAAAAATAAATCAACAGTATTTCTCAATACTACTTAAACACACATAGACTAATCTTGGTTTGATTATGATTCTTTTATGTTCCAATGATGTTTCAAACTAGGGCCATGTAAGAAGTTATGAATTTTATTTGATTGATTATCAATTGGTGATTGTTATGTCTTCTGAGTTACTCCATGACGTCTTTTCAAAGACAGAGTCACAAGGAAAGGGGGCATAATATTTTCTTGGTTTTCTGTGTATGCTGATTGTGTCACTAATCCTATAAATTTCACCTAACTTGGATGTTTATGGTAAGAGATACCAACATGAGTAGATAGCCACATATATCTCAATCCTAGTTATGTGTAAACTATGGTGAGGGTGAACTAATTTCCTGGTCTGTTTCTAAATTAGATTCTAAGTAAGTTGTATGACACATTATGTACCCAAGGATATGAATATTGAAGGTCATTGCGGGTCACATATCTTACATTACAATTGAACAAGAGATGATTCTTAAAGAAAAAGGAGATAGCTGACTAGTCATCCTGGCCTTTATGCCTTGATTCTTAGGTTTATTTTTAGCAATGCATCCAATACACATTGTATTTATACTTTCATGATACCTTGTGGGTATTAGTGATAGTTGTACTATCTGATGATGTCCATTAAAAAAATGCCCAATGATGATAAAAATGCTACAATGTATACAAATCAGTGACAGTCCTAAGAGTCTACATATAGATGCATTTATAGATTGCATGATTCATTTTAAGAACAACAGAATGAATTGAGCTCAAAATGATTTCCTAGTTCATCTAAAATCCAAGATAACTACTTAATCTATATTACTGATAAAAATGTTGTTGCATATCCATGGCATACATTCTGCATTCATAAATGAGAAAGAGAAAATACAAAAACAAAGCATTCAAGAATTGCATTTATTTTACATCCTAAGTGCATCCATACATATATCTATATAAAGAAAATCTCAAAAAATACATTTGCATATTCATCTAGAATCATTCAAAACACATTTATATATCACTAATAAATCAAAGAGCATAAATGATGTAATCACATGAATCTATTCTAACTCATCAAGAATCCAAGTACATAATCACGTGCATCAATCTAAACATCTATCAAAGAGAGGGAACTCAGGAACATATCAAGATTAGAAATAGCTATCTAAGATATATCAATGATGGAACAGATAAAAAATGTGGAATTGTCTACAATAGAGTATGACTATGATCACAATGACATAGATATACATGTATAAATGTCTACAGTAAAATGGATGATCTCAGAAAGATCAATATATAAGAAATGTCTCAAAATATCACAAAAATAGTATCAGGTCTGACTGCCACCCTCTCCCTGATCTGGAGGAGGAGGAGGAGGTGGTGCAAGATGAGTCATAGGAGGAATCTCTCCCTCAGAAGGCTGTGCCACTCGAGAATATGAAGGAGCTCTATGTCCCTCTGGAACTGCCACATAATATAAACCAAAATAGTAAGCATCTCTCTAGCCCTGATGAGTCACTATGTGGGCTTGGGTATCTCTCTCAACTCTCATAATCTCTAGCTTCATGTCCCTATCAGCCAATAAAGTATCCAATGTCATGATGCAAGCTCTGAGCTCTCATGCTCCCTCTGATACTATGACAATGCATCTCCTTCCCTACCTGAATCTCTACTTGTATCCCTAGGAGGATCCTATCCAGGAGGTCCACCTCCTCCACTAGGTACATGTCCTGAGGATCTCTACTTCTCTCTGGTCAGTAATGGACACGGATCTCTCCATGGAGGAATGAAACTAAAGCAATTCCATTTTCCACTACTATTAGCACCCTCTCCACTGCCACCCACTCCACCACCACCCTGATCATCCCCATCATCTACATCATCCCGACCACATCTGTGACCTCTATTTAGAGGAGGGCACCTACCATCCCTCCCTCCATCTCTCCCACCCCCACCCAATGGCGATGATCTGACTAATCTCCAACTGAGAGGTCTCATATACCAATCTGGCCCCCCAAAGAGGCTCATTATCATGAATCTTGGAATATGTTGTCAAGTCCTAAGATCTTCCCTATACACGAACATACTATCGTAGCACTTGAGTAACAAGAAATCGCTCTATAATATATTGGGCTTGACCTATCAAGTATTTTCTCTTAAAAAAAATATGGCATCTACCTCTGATCTAAGGTCCACTCCTCACAATCCAAGTACAACCAAAATATTACTGTTGTCATATTGTCTAGAACATGACGCCAGTAGTCTACCTTTCCTAGATGTAGCTACTGAATAAAACCCACATATATATATATATATATAGGGATGTTCAAGTGCCATATACCTTTCTACAATCGTCTCTGTAACTAGGATGTGTTCCTAGACCTAGATCTATAATATCAAGATACCAATGGTCATGCTGCGTGAATACTCATAGACGATCTCATGTAAATCTTGATATATATGGGCTAAGATACAACTACCCCAAAAAAATCTACATGATGAAATAATCATCTTCTCAAAGGTCTCAACCCAACCATACATAAATCCATGTTATCCTTGGTCAAGCACAGGGATACCTCCAATCAAACTGAAAAGATATACATGTAACTAATCATAATGATCGCACATATAATCCCATGTTAGATATCGATGAACTATGGTCTGATCTCTGAAATACCCCTGGGAAGAAGAAATGGCTATCAAAGAATGTGACTCAAAATGTACCTCCTAACCCATCACTGGAATACGCAGAATATGTCACACATCCTCATGTGTGACTATCATCTCATCAGTCAGGAGATGAAAGGTGTTGTGCTTTGAATGCCATCTCTTGGCAAGCATAGTCAACAACCCTCAATTTACCCTGATATTGTGTAAATCTATGAAAGAAGTCAAACCCAGATGTACTATAATCTGTAACTCATCAGGCATCAAGGCCCTGGATAATGCAAGGAGCCATCTTGGATAAGGTCCTCAAAAAGAAACTAACTCAAAATCAATCTGTCAATAGAACAAAAATAGAGGTTCAAATCAGTATTCTAGTGTTGGGATTAATGGGAAGTATGTACTGAGAGGGGAGGGGTGAATCAGTACCTCTAAAACTTTTGTATCCTTTAATCAATTATATATCCATTCAATTTGATCTATACTATCTTGATGTGAGTTATATCAATTAATAACATTAACATACATGTGAACATTTGTAGAAACATTCATGAAAGTAATTTGACACATAACACAAGATATGATATCGCAGAAAACTCCTGTAAGGAAGTAAAAACTGCGGTGGGGATGGCACCCACAAAATATTTACTATCTGCATATTAGAAGGGGCCAGTTGAGGATTATAATTTGATCACTTCTAATGATCTACCCTGTTAAGAGTATTGGTGGAGACCTGTTAAATTCTACTCTGTTAGGAGCTCTAGCAACACTGTTGAGTGTACACTCGGTTAAGAGATTTGTTGTTGGACTGTTAAATCCACCTTCCTTGAAAGGATTTTAACACTTTTCTCCACTTGTTAGAATGATAGAAAATTATAAATTGACCTGGTGAATGCAATCTCCTATTGCTGATACAGATCCAATTTAGTTTACATAAAAAATATTATCACTTAATTGTGATTGAATAATACCTCTGATTTTTGGTATACTCTCTTCTTGGTTCTTGCTAACCAAATTCACCTTTCACTATTCCTATTCTTGAAACTCTCAATCTAATCCATAGATGTGATCATTGGCTTTATTCATCTTCTCTTCTCTATTTACATCAATAATAATGAATGATTGCATCATCTATTTATAGATGGATTGACTTCATCAAGTTTTGAGAAAAACAATGTTAACTCTAAGATCAGGTTTACAACTTGTACCTAGATCTCCTAGTCTATGTGTTTTAAATTAGTTAGAATGATTAAAGAACTTACATTCATGTATCTTGTCCCTAAATAAATGGATCTAAAATAAATAAATATCCTATAAATAGAATACACTTGCTTTATCTGACATGGAAGTCAGATCCACTTTTTGGAGGCTGCAACTGACTTTCAGTTTTGTCTGTCGGTCATACTTGACTTTCCCTCAGTTTTTTTATGTTGGTTACACTTTAACTGTCTTGTCAGTCTGCACTATATCTTGCATGTCGGGTTCCTTTTCCAGGTTCCTCTATATCTTTCTGTCATTGCATTTTCGGTTTACACACTAAGTTGTGTCATTGGTTCACTTTGTATTTAGTTATCTTTGGTGATCTCTTAATATCTGATCTTCAATTTTCTCTTGTCCTATCTTTCAGTGTATGCTTATCGAAAGTGTTGTTTGCATACTAATGGAAAATTAATGGCATCAATCTCCTCCTTTGACATTAGTATCAAAAACTGATATGTGCAAAATACTAACAAAATGTTAAGTATATACAACAAATATAATCCTTTTTCATTTAATGAATCCCCCTATGTATATGTTGGTATAACTATACATATGATATCTTTGTTCATCTGAATATATATGATTTTCCCCTTTTGTACTATATAGTACTCATATTCATTTTCCCCATGTAAATATACCATATACATATCATATTCCCCCATTTTTGATATTAAGGGAAAAGGTCATTACCTTATAGTTTATAAAAAATGTGGGAGTGTGAAGAATTCATGTCTTCCATCATTTTCTCCCATTGTTCTTTGAGTATCTCCAAATCCATGTCCTCGAGTGTGATCTTTGAGTGCATGTCATAGATGTTGTCTGCTACAGATATCTCAGGAGTTGCTATCAATTGCCTTTCTAAACTGATATGCTATTGGAGCACTGTAAGGTTTGGTAGAAGTTGAGCTTGGAACTCAGTTACTTCTTCCTTAAAGTGTGTTTCTACCTCCCATAGTTCCTGCCTTAACCTTTTTATCTCAATTATCTTCTCATAATGCATCTTAACTGCATTTTCTCCATTGGTGGTTAAGCTTTGTGCATTGTTTGCTAGATTTGTATCCATCTTTGCAATGTTGTCACTATTTTCTTTAGTGAACTTGTCTATTGTGCTCAATTTTTGAATCAATCTTATAGCCTCAGATATTATTGGATCTAATTCAATGATGAATTCTAATAGCTTTACCTCGTTTACCACCACTTCTTGTATGATGATCTCAATGAGCTTTTGTTGGTACTTCATCTCGACTCTCTCCTCTATTGCTTTCTTAGCATCAATGTTCTAAGTTGTTATTGCTTCGGTTAGAGCAGCTAATTGATCTAGTATGGGCTTGTTATGATCAATATCAACATCAGGAATAATTTGATGTAATATGTCCCATGTTGTCTCCAGTACCATGGAGTCCCTGTGATGTTTCTTCAGCTTCTCCTGCAATGCCTTTCTTTGGTATATTTCTCCATATTCTTGTAATGCTTCAAAGTCATGTGTAGATGGGTCACACTTTGGTATTTCAATAAGTTCATCCAATGTGACTTCCATCTTATTATTCTTTGATTTCTTCTTCTTCTTCTGTGAATAACTAGAATGTAAAACCATTGTCAATTTCTTGGCCTTCTCAATTGTGCTTGATGAAGTGACCTGTTGTGCTTCTTTTTTTTGCTTGGCATCGGTTTCATCTTGTCAAGTGTCTATAGACATCTCCACATTCACCTTAACATCATTAGTAGCACGCTTGTCAGTTTCCTTAGGAGTACCATCTTTAATTTTTTCTCATTCATTAGTGTCCTTAGCTTCATCAGTATTTGATTCTGCATTCTTATCTATTGTGTCTATATCCTTTTCTTTATCTCCTCCTGTAACCTTACCAGTTTTGGTTACATCTTGAGTGGCTCCGATGTCTTTCTGACTATTAATGTTTTCTTTGTTTGCCTCTTCCCTTGCATCCCTGGGAGTATCCTTCTCAGATGACTTGCTTGATTCCTACAGGATATTGATAGCTTGTATCAATATTGGCATGTTGCCTAGAATATTCACTTGTGCAGTATCAACATTTGTGGCCTTCTCATTGGTTGTGTCCTTTTCAATAGTGACATCTTCATCTTTATTCACTTCCTCTACTGGGTCATCGGTAATGTCAATGACATTAGTGTCCACAATGTTGTCATTTGTGGTTTCTGGCCATGATTCATCTACAACATCTGCATTCTTGTTTTCAGTTGTATCATCTTCTTCTTTGTCTAACTCAATAGATGTGTCATCTTGAGTTGCCTTGTCAACATCTTTTTTTTGAAGGTCTTTGTCGGGGTTTCGTCCTAAGTAGGTCTATTCATTATTTTACACCATTTCTTGTGGCTGTCCTGCTCAAGCTCTATAAGCTTTCCTTCAAGAAATTTATATTCTCCCAGCTTTAGTGATAACTCCTTTTTGTACTTCTCCATCATTTTATCTATTTTTACCTTCTTTTATTTAGGTGGCATTAGAGAAACAAGTACTCTTTCTCTTATTTCTTTCTCATTTTTTAAAGCAAATGTCCAACGGGAGTATTGTCTATCCAAGAGTTCCCTTAGTACATGAATTCCTTCAAACTAAATTGGTATATATTTAGACTTGTACATTTTTTCTATGATGGCATCCTCTACTTTATTCTAATCTTTTGGGTCTAATTTCAACCATTTTCTAATCTTTGAATCTGTAATAGATCCATAATTTGCAATAGATTTGCATATGTCATCAATAGATTTAGGAGTTTGTACCTTGACACTTTCTTTCTCTACATCTTCATCCTACTTGGTATCTTCTATATCCTCTCGAGTTCTGATGAACTTCCATCCTCTTTTGTTTTTCCCTCTCTTCGGTGTGGCAGCTTTCTTCTTGTAAGTCTTGACCTTTCCTTTCTTTAAAGGTGAAGGAGTAGAATCCTTTGATGTTTGGCTTCTTTTCTTAGAAGCAATTGTTGTCCTTGGCTTTTTAGTTGGTAGAGGAGGTGGTTAATATGACTCTATTTCCTCGGATTCATCCTTTCCTTCATCTTTACTGACAAATAACTGTTCTTCAGTTTCTTCCTTCTGTTCAACATCTTCATCATGTTTAGCTTCTGCCTCGGTTACCAACAATATCTTCTTGATATTCTTCACCATTTTGTCCTTCTTTTTGACAATTTTTTTAACAACTAGGCTAGATTTTATTCTTGTCTTGGCCTCTTGATATGTTCCAAATTTGGGTTGTTTCTAATCCAATGGTTCATTGATCAAAGCATCAATTGCCTTAGTTGCAAGATCAATGTTGATCTCATACTCTAATGGTTGTAACCATGTTTTCCTCGATACAACAAGCTTGATATATGTATTTTCTATATCAACCATGAAGCATATCTCATCTTTATACTTTTCAATTAGTTGCTCGAGGATCCTTACTCTCTTTTGCATTCTGTCTTTGAATACATTGAAGTATTCATCCATGACTGTCTCAAAGTTATCTCCCACTGTGGCTATGTGCTCACTGATTTGCATGGTGTTGTTCCATTTCACATCTCCTACTGATGGGAATGTTTCTTGAAAATCAAAGAAAATACACATTATTAGTGAGCCAAACTTACATGTGTTTGAATTTGCATTCCTAATAGTCTTTAAGTTGTCCTCCAACTGATTGAGGAGTAGTTCAGATAAATCTAATTGTGTTCCCTTCTTCACAATTTTTTAGGTTGTTTCTACTGCATCTGATGCTATGATGTTCAATCTTCTTTCTTGGAAGAATTTGTAGCCTAGAATGCATGCACCAAACTTGATCTCATCATCAGTTATGGTAGTAACTTTCAGTCCTCTGCCATCCCATTTGGCTCTTGTCATATTTTCGGTCTCGGCCTTAGGTGGATGCTTTAGTGCCTTTACTTTCTTAGTTATGGGGTAATCAATGACTGCATGAATGATATCTTAGTTTATTACCTTCGGTTTGTCAATCCATAGCTTGTTGTTATGTATTCAGATTAACACTAACTGAATCCATTTAGTTTTTAAAAACTTCAAGAACATTAGGGCATTGGTGAGTCCTTTTACTTCAATATTCTTGTGTTCATCTATCAGAGTTACATCTTCATTAAATAACTTTTTATAAGCTTCTTGAACCTTAGAAGTTCCTATCTCTGCAATCGTGCAGTATATGAAAGATCGAACATCTTCCATGAGTAAAACCCTAGCTGGTATGTGTGAAAATGCTCCAGTGTTGTCAGGTTGTGAGGAAACCTCGCGATGGATCTTGTAGTTAGGTTCCTCACATGCCAAATTCTTGATGAGCTTGAACTCATACTTCTTTGCATTCTTGGATTTCATAGTTCTTGATGTCGAGGCCATTTTCAGAATTTAGGGCTTCATGTGAAATGTGTGAAAATAGAGTTGTCAGTTCTATTGAACTTACTATTTGTGCTTGCAAATATTTCTAATCTTATTTGGAGTGATGTGTGTTGATTCGTGGTCACTTTGTAACTTAGTTTCTTTCTTCTCAAAAATCACCTTGGTCGCTCTGCTCTGGTTGTCGTGACAAATGAGTTGCTTCGCTACCCAATTTATAGCTGTTTCCCTAAAATACGTGTCATAAATGCTTACCAACTCCTTGGTGTATGAAGACGGAGTTTTTTAGTGAAGAATTTACTTTCCTTTGGTGACAATCATAACATCTCAAATCAATCCTTATTCCACTTTCTTTTACTGACAGGTTTTGATATCGCAAACAACTAGTTCACTTTTCTTGTTTATCGATGAGGCTCGGTTTATACTTAGCAACTTTACTTTTAACTGATGCTTCTCGGTAAGTGTAGGCAGTCTCAGCTTTGAGTGTATACCGATGGGTTTTGGTATATATATTCTCAAAAGCACTATGTTATCACAAATTTTGACAAGTAATACCATGATGCATCTTTCTTATGCTAATTTGGCATTATATATCAACATATGTATTATGGAACTAATGTAAAATGATAACTTGGGTAATGTAGTTCCATACTTACTTATTCTTCTTAGGTAGGCGTGGTGATGTCACTGGATCCATTGGATGGGGTGTCACCATTTGCATTGTTTGGTCCAGCTTTGTCATTGCTTGAATATTTTCTTCACATTTTGTCTCTAGCCCTGCGGATGTCTTCAATGGTGTTTCCATTGGGATATGTGCTTGTCTCTATCATTTGGTCTTTGCAGTATTTCTTGATATGACCAACTTTATGATAGTCTAAGCATGCCATTCCGTGGTTAGTCTAGCCTCTAGACTTTCTAGTCCACTTTCTCATATAGTTTGCAACAAAGTGACCATATCTTCCACATGATGTACAATTTGTCCAAGTATTGTAATCCCATATATATTGATTACCGACTCTCTTTGGTTGATAGGGATTTTCTTGACCTTTGGGATTCCATGCTTGTCTTTTCTTTTTCTAGCATTCAAGAGTTGTGTGCCCATTCATTTTGCATGTAGGACAGTACTTGTCCATGTAGGTTTCCTTCTTTGGTTGTTTCATCTCAGACTTACATTCATATGCTTTATGCCCTTTCTTGTTACATTTATAATAGAATCCTATGAATGAAGATGTAGATTTAGGAATACCTTTCATTTTTCCTCTACATACATTTGATGTATCACCTTTCTTTCCACAGTGATTGCATGTAAGCTTTCTTGGTCTTGAATTTGTATAGACATTCTTTGGATGAGTTTGATTTGATGATTCTCCATTCTTAATAAAACCTAGACCGGTATTGTTGTTGACTCTTCGTTGTCCTTCAAGAAAATCATCCATTCTTTTATTGCTTTCTTTAGCTTTCTTGATGATTTCATTATGCTATTGTTGAATTATTATTTCATGTTTCAACTTTTCATTCTCATCCCTCAGCTCACCGATAGCTTCTATTCTTTCAATGAGTTCAACATTTAGTCTGTTTGCCTCTTGACTCATAAGAATAATCTAATTTTTACTCTCATGGTGATGCTCTATAAGTCTTTGTATTTCAGACTCTTTTTCTTCTAGCTTTTCAGTGATCTTTCTTCTATCATCAATAGCTAGTGTTCTTTCTTGTTCAGCTTGTCTAGCATTTTTCATGACATCAATCATCCTTACCATCCGTGTCTCTTGACCGATTTGTAGATATTTAACTTGTCCAGCCAGATGTAGATTGATTTCAGTTAGGGTTGTGGTGCTTTCTTCTAATGTATCTGATGCTTTGCTTATAGTTGATCCTAAAGACTCAAATAAATCTGGTATCTCTTCCTCATGATAATCTATCTCATTACAGTGAGATGTCATATTCTTTCTTTCATCTAGTAGTTCTCTCATATTGATTGTGTCTTCTTTATACTATTCAAAGAATATTTGAATTTCAAGCTTCTTATTCTTAATATTTTTATCAAGTCTGTACCTCTCCATTGTATGATCTTTTCTCTTAAGCCTTTTAGCTTTCCAAGAAGAGACTTAGCTCTGATACCAATTGTTGGGATTAATGGGAAGTATGTACTGAGAGGGGAGGGGTGAATCAGTACCTCTAAAAATTTTGTATCCTTTAATCAATTAACCTTTGTAATCAATTGTATATCCATTCAATCTGATCTATAATATCTTGATGTGAGTTATATCAATTCATAAAATTAAAATACATGTGAACATTCATAGAAATATTTATGAAAGTAATTTGACACATAACACAAGATATGATATCGTAGAAAACTCTTGTAAGGAAGTGAAAATTGCGGTGGGGATAGCACCCACAAAATCTTCACTATCTGTAGATTGGAAGGGGCCAATTAAGGCTTACAATTTGATCACTTCTGATGATCTACCCTATTAAGAGTATCAGTGGAGACCTGCTAAATTCTACTCTATTAGGAGCTTTAGCAACACTGTTGAGTGTGCACTTAGTTAAGAGATTTGTTGTTAGACTATTAAATCCACCTTCCTTGAAAGGATTTTACACTTTGCTCCACTTGTTAGAATGATAGAAAATTACAAATTGACCTGGTGAATGTAATCTCCTATTGTTGATACATATCCAATTTAGTTTACATGAAAAATATTATCACCTAATTGTGATTGAATAATACCTCTAATTCTCAGTATGATCTGTTCTTGGTTCTTGCTAACCAAATTCACCTTTTGTTGTTCCTATTCTTCAAAATCTCAATCTGATTGTGCTCGTTGGCTTTATTCATCTTCTCCTCTCTATTCACATCGATAGTAATGAATGATTGCATCATCTATTTATAGATGGATTGACTTCATCAAGTTTCAAGAAAAACAATGTTAACTCTAAGATCAGGTTTACAACTTGTACCTAGATCTCCTGGTCTATGTGTATTAAATCAGTTAGACTAATTAAAGCACTTATATTCATGTATCTTGTCCCTAAAGAAATGGATTTAAAACAAATAAATATCCTATAAATAGAATACACTTTCTTTATTTGACGTGAAGTCAGATCCACTTTTTGTGGGCTGCAACTGACTTTTGGTTCTGTCTGTCGGTCATGCTTAACTGTCCTTTGGTTTTGTTCTGTCAGTTGCACTTTAACTGTCTTGTCAGTTTGCATTGTATCTTGTAAGTTGGGTTCCTTTTTTGGGTTCCTCTATATCTTTGTGTCATTGCATTTTCAGTTTACACACTAAGTTGTGTCGTCGGTTCACTTTGCACTTAGTCATCTTCGGTGATCTCTTAATATCTGATCTTCAGTTTTCTCTTGTCCTATCTTTCAGTGTATGCTTACCAAAAGTTTTGTTTGCATACTGATGGAAAATTAATATCATCATCTAGCTAAGGAAACTACATAGAAAATCTCTTAGTTTAGTCTTTTTGGCTGTCCAAAAGAGCAAAATAGTGAAAATTGGAAAAAAATCTAACTTCTAAACAGAAAATGATTGTGTTTTTATGGGGTGCGATCCTAAACACCGGATGTGATGTGGAAAATAGGAAATGATCCTATTCTAATATGATGCAACGTGAGACACGGGGTGCGATCTTATTTTCATAGGATGCAACCAATTTCAAAGACCACTAAAGATATACCCTATGCAATGCAAGATAGAAAAATGGGATGCGATCCTAAATTAATAGGATGCGATATAAGATTTTTGGGAAAAATAGGATGTGACACAGGATTAACCAGATACAACCTAGGATATAGGGTGTGATGCAAAACTAAAAGCTTAATATCTACTACAAAACTGGACAAAAATGAAAACTGAAAGCATGAAAATGTAGGTATTGATGTACTCACCGACAGTGCGTAATCGGCCAGACGCTGATGTCAATGGGAAAGCTTGAATCAATGCTTCTCCATGAGGAAAACCATCTTCTCTACAGATCTCTAAATTTACTAGGGATAAAAGTGAAAATGAATGAGTAAAAAGTAACTTTTGAGATATATATTGACCTTTTTGAGCTATTTAGGAGCTCTAAAACTCCTCCAGGACTCTCAAAATTCAATTTTGTTCTTCTCAGATCAATTGGGAACAAAATCAAACATGCAAATGATGTTTTCAACAACATGCTACACATTTTATGATAGTCTCACAAAAATGCAGAATTGTTATACATGTTCCAAAAATGATTTGCAGGCTTTACGCAATCAATTTTCTGGTTCTCTATCATTCAAATTGAACATTATTCATCAAAATCTTGGTCCTACATCATTTTATCAGAGTCAAAAATTATATTTTCACATAGTTAACTTGGTAAAATTATGTTTTCTCTTAACACACCTTCACTTCTTCATTTCTTCTAATTCATTCCTTCTCGATCCAATCGATCAGTTCAGGTGATATATCATTCTACAAAGAGATTTTATTCTTTTTCCTTCGATTTCAAATCCTGAGATCTTCCCTATACATGACCATACTATCGCAACACTCAACTAACAAGAAATCACTCTAAAATATATTGGGTCTGACCTATCAAGTATCTACTCTAAAAGAAATATGGCATCTGCTACCAATCTAAGGTCCACTCCTCATAATCCAAGTACAACCTCTATATAACTGTTGTCATACCATCCAGAACATGATGCTAGTACTCTACTTTTCCCAGATGGGGCTTCTAAATAAAACCTATATACATATATACATAGGGATGCTCAGATGCGCTATGCCTGTCGATAATCTATTGTGTAACTGGGATGTGCTCCCAGGCCTAGATCTGTAATTTAAGGATACCAACGGTCATGCAACGTGAATACTCATAGACAATCTCATGTAACTCTTGATATATATGGGGTAAGATACAACTACCCTAGAAAAATATACATGATGAAACAATCATCTACTCTATGGTCTCAACCCAGTCACACATAAATCCATGTTATCCTTGGTTAGGCATGAGGATACCTCCAACACAATTGGCAAGATATAAAAGTAACCAATTGTAATGATCGCACATATATTCCCATGTCAGATATTGATGAAATATGGTCTGATCTCTGAAATACCACCGGGTAGAAGCCATGGCTATCACAGAATGAGACTTAAAATGTACCTCCCAACCCATCACTAGAATACGCAGAATATGCCACACATGCTCAGGTGTGACTATCATCTCACCAGTCGGGAGATGAAAGGTGTTGTGCTCTGAATGTCATCTCTTGGAAAGTGTTGTCAACAACCCCCAATTTACCCTGATATTGGGTAAATCTATCAAATAAGTCAAACCCAGACATGCTATAATCTATAACTCATTAGGCATGAAGGTCATGGATAATGCTAGGACCCATCCTGGATAAGGTCCTTGAAAAGAAACTACCACAAAATGAATTTGTCAACATAACACAAATAGAGGTTCAAATCAGTATTCTAGCTAAGGCAACTATGCAAAAAATCTCTCAGTTTAGTCTTTTTGGCCTTCAAAAAGAGAAAAACAGTCAAAATTGGAAAAAAAAATCTAACTCCTAAATATAAAATGACTGTGTTTTTACAGGGTGCGATCCTAAACACCAGATGCAATCTGCAATTTCCTGGATGCAATGGGGAATATAGGAAATGATCATGTTCTGACAAGATGCAACGTGAGACGTAGGGTGTGATCCTTCTTTCATAGGACACGACCAATTTCAAAGACCAGTAAAGATATACCCTATGCAATTCAAGATGGAAACATGGGATACGATCCTGAATTAACACGATGTGATCTAGGATTTTTGGTAAAAATAGGATATGACATAGGATTAACCGAACATGACCTAGGATATGGGGTGTGACATAAAACTAAAAGCTTAATATCTACTACAAAACTGGACAAAAATGAAAATTGAAAGCATGAAAAGGTAGGTATTGATGTAATCACCGATGGTGCATAATTGAAAGCATGAAAAGGTAGGTATTGATATTGATGTACTCACCGGCGGTGCATAATATAAATAATTAAAATGACTTCATCATCAAATGACTAGGGGCATGGCAGTTTCCCTCGACCAAGTCAGGAGTGTTGGATAGAAGGCTTCGGTTCTCACAAGCTAGATATCTAGGTCTACGTATCCTTAGATTCTTATTAAGCTCCTAGAAACTTTGTACTAACCTTCCTTCTATCAAGTTCAAAGTCAGTATTATCAATTCTTGTTTGATCAAGTTCAGAATTGGTGTCTTTAACAGCTTTGCTTTACATTTTCATGTAGTTAACTTGGTAAAATTGTGTTTTCTCTTAAGACACCTTCACTTCTTAATTTCTTCTAATTGATTCTTTCTCGATCCAATCATTCAGTTCAAGAGATATATCATTCTACAGAGGGATTTTATTCTTTTTCCTTCATTTTCAATTCTTGAGATCTACCCTGTACATGACTATACTGTCGCAATACTCGAGTAACAAGAAATCACTCTACAATATATCAGGTCTGACCTATCAAGTATCTTCTCTACAAGAAATATGACATCTACCACCGATTTGAGGTCCACTCCTCACAATCCAAGTACAACCTCCATATAATTATTGTCATATCATCCAAACCATGATGCCAGTACTCTACCTTGCCCAGATGGGGTTGTTGAATAAAACCTACATACATATATACATAGGGATTCTCAGGTTCCCTCTTCTTGTCTACAATCCACCATGTAACTGGGATGTGTTACCAGGCCCAGATCTATAATATAAGGATACCAACGGTCATGCTACATGAATACTCATAGATGATCTCATGTAACTCTCAATATATATGGGCTAAGATACACCTGCCCCAGCCAAATCTACGTGATGAAACAATCATTTTCTCTAAGGTCTCAACCCAGCCTCACATAAATCCATGTTTTCCTTGGTCAGGGATGAGGATACCTGCAATCAAATCGAAAAGATATACAGGTAACTGATCATAATGACTTCACATATAATCCCATGTCACATATTAACAAACTATGGTCTGATCTCTGAAATACCTCTGGGAAGAATCAATGGCTATCACAAAATGAGACTCAAAATGTACCTCCCAACCCATCACTTGAATATGTAGAATATGCCACACATCCTGATGAAGGGGTGCTCCCCTTAATACCACAAACACATGACAGAAACAAAGAGAATCAACAAAAATTTGCAAGAACAAAAAATTGGCTTCTTATTGGTTCCACAAATGTGGAATTACAAACTTAAAAATTACAATATCAAAAGCCACATGGGCATCCCTTACAATAATCTGTAGGACAAAGCCTCAAATAACCACCCAGAACTACCCTAGAAAACACCACGGGCCTTCCTTAAATAGGAAATTTTCCACCACCCAAGAAGGTTCTAGAAATCTAGCCATTAAGGCCAACTACCCTTAGCATTTAATTATTTTTGACTTTTATTACAAAAGGGTCGCCTTTAAATATTTACAAGACATGAGATTAGGTAGCCCAATTTCCGGAAGCCATAACTTTTGAACCGTAGCTCTGATTGGCTATTATAACCACTTTCCAGAAAGGGGAGATCGCGATCTACAGTGCCTGACTAGAGAAGTGCCAGTCAGTTAGGGGTTCAACCTTGATTCGGAGCCTCTAAGCTCCTGAAAATTGAGCTCAAAGGTTTTGCACACTAAAATCTCAATAGTAAATCCTTAATAACTTCGCCAATACAGATGATCTGGCAATGAAATTCAACTGACATTCTTATATGACTAAGATGAACCTTCACCT
>MU226203.1:2115913-2134015 GCA_018584345.1 Thuja plicata
GATCATCATTTCCTTCTTCGGCTTCATCCTCACTTTCATTTCTAACATTAAGATTCATTCCTCTGCGAATCTCTTCTTGCAATGCTCACACTTGTCTTTGGAGCTCTCTAACCTCAGGTGTCACAACACCAGCTCTTCCACCATGTTCCCTTCGTGGAGGATTTTTTGCGATGCACGCTGAAACCCTAACCACGGTCCTAGTGCAAACTGCCTCACAGTCACCAATCTATTTACACACTTAGGAACTCCTGCTCTGATACCACTTGATGAAGGGGTGCTCCCCTTAATGCCACAAACACATGACAGAAACAAAGAGAATCAACAGAAATTTGCAAGAACAGAAAATTGGCTTCTTATTGGGTCCACAAATGTGGAATTAAAAACTTCAGAATTACAATATCAAAAGCCACATGGGCATCCCTTACAATAATTTGTAGGACAAAGCCTCAAATAACCACCCAGAACTACCCTAGAAAACACCATAGGCCTTCCTTAAATAAGAAATTTTCCACCACCCGAGAAGGTTCCAGAAATCTAACCATTAAGGCCAACTACCCTTAGCATTTAATTATTTTTCACTTTTATTACAAAATGGTCGGCTTTAAATATTTACAAAACATGAGATTAGGTAGCCCAACTTCCGGAAGCCATAACTTTTGAACCATAGCTCCGATTGGCTATTATAAGCACTTTCCAGAAAGGGGAGATCGCGATCTACAGTGCTTAACTCCCGAAGCGCTAGTCAATTGGGGGTTTGACCTGGATCCAGAGCCTCTAAGGTCCTAAAAATTGAGCTCAAAGGTTTTGCACACTAAAATCTCAATAGTAAATCCTTAATAACTTCGCCAATACAGATGATCTGGCAATGAAATTCAACTGACATTCTTATATGACTAAGATGAACCTTCACCTGGAAAATTAGAACATTCTGAGTTCAAACAACCAACTTACTAAAAATAGTAAGTTTCCAAAAAAATAGCAGCTTTGTACAAAATAGCCCTTATTGAATAGAAAAACACATGTTTTTGGGTGATGCAAGATTGCCCTTACACCCAAGATGCTCCTGCATCACATCCTCAGGTGTGACTATCATCTCACCAGTCGGTAGATGAAAGGTGTTGTGCTCTAAATGCCATCTCTCAGAACGTGGAGTCAACAACTCCTAATTTACGCTGATATCGAGTAAATCTATCAAAGAAGTTAAACCTAGACGTGCTATAATGTGTAACTCATCAGGCATCAAGGCCCTGAATAATACAAGGACCCATCTTGGATAAGTTCCTCAAAAAGAAACTACCTCAAAATCAATCTGTCAACAGAACACAAATAGAGGTTCAAATCAGTATTCTAGCTAAGGCAACTATGTAGAAAAGCTCTCAATTTAGTCTTTTTGGCCTTCAAAAAGAGAAGAACAGTCAAAGTTAGAAAAAAATCTAAATCCTAAATAGAAAAAGACTATGTTTTCATGGGGTGTGATCCTAAACATTGGATGCGATCCATAATTTCTTGGATGTGATGGGGAATACGGGAAATGATCCTGTTCTAACAGGATGCGATGCGAGATGTGGGGTGTGATCCTATTTTCACAGGACAACCAATTTCAAATACCACTAAAGATATACCCTATGTGATGCAAGATGGAAAAATGGGATGCGATCCTGAATTAACAGGATACGATCTAGGATTTTTGGGAAATACAGGATGCGACACGGGATTAACCAGATGTGACCCAGGATACGGGGTGCGACGCAAAACTAAAAGATTAATATCTACTACATAAATGGACAAAAATTAAAACTGAAAGAAGGAAAAGGTAGGTATTGATGTACTCATGGGTGATGTGTAATTGGCCAGATGTTGATGTCGACGCGTGAGCTCAAATCGATGCTTCTCCATGGGGACCACCATCTTCTCTGTAGAGCTCTAAATTTACTGGGGATAAAAGTGAAAATGAATGATTAAAAAAGTAAATTTTGAGATATATTGACCTTTTTGAGCTATTTAGGAGCTCTGAAACTACTCCAAGACTCTCAAAATTCAATTTTGTTCTTCTCAAATCAATCAGGAATGAAATTGAATGTGCAAATGATGTTTTCAACAACATGCTATACATTTTATGACAGTCTAAAAAAATGTAGAATTGTTATACATGTTCTAAAAATGATTTGCAGGCTTTATGCAATCAGTTTTCTGGGTTCTCTATCATTCAAATTGCACATTATTCATTAAAATATTGGTCCTACATCATTTTATCAGACTCAAAACTTACATTTTCATGTAGTTAACTTGGTAAAATTGTGTTTTCTCTTTACACACCTTCGCTTCTTCATTTCTTCTAATTGATTCTTTCTCCATCCAATCATTCAGTTCAAGTGATATATCATTCTACAGAGGAATTTTATTCTTTTTCCTTTGATTTCAATTCCTGAGATCTACCCTGTACACGACTATACTGTCACAACACTCGAGTAACAATAAATCACTCTATAATATATTGGGTCTGACCTATCAAGTATCTATTCTAAATGAAATATGACATCTTCTACCGATTTGAGGTCCACTCCTCACAATCCAAGTATGACTTCCATATAATTGTTGTCATATCATCCAGAACTTGACACCAGTACTCTACCTTGCCCAGATAAGGCTGCTAAATAAACCTACATACATACATACATACATACATACATACATATATATATATATATATATAGGGATGCTCAGGTGCCCTCTGCCTGTCTACAATTGGCCATGTAACTAGGATGTACTCCCAAGCCCAGATCTGTAATATAAGGATACCAACATTCATGCTGCATGAATACTCATAGATGATCTCATGTAACTCTTGATATATATGGGATAAGATACAGCTACCCCAGCCAAATCTATGTGATGAAACACTCATCTTCTCCAAGGTCTCAACCCAGCCACACATAAATCCATGTTGTCCTAGGTTAGGCATGAGGATACCTATAATAAAATTGTCAAGATATATAGGTAATTGATCATAATGATCGCACATATAATCCCATGTTAGATATCGATGAACTATGGTCTGATCTCTAAAATACCTCTGGGCATAAGAAATGGCTATCACATAATGAGACTCAAAATGTACCTCCCAACCCATCACTTGAATACGAAGAATAAAACACACATCCTTAGGTGTGACTGTCATCTCACCAATCAAGATATGAAAGGTGATGTGCTCTGAATGCCATCTCTCAGAAAGCGTAGTCAAAACCCCCAATTTACCCTGATATTAGAGAAGTCAAACCCAAAAATGCTATAATCTATAAATCATCAGGTGTCAAGGCCCTGGATAATGCAAGGACCCATCCTGGATAAGGTCCTCAAAAAGAAACTATCTCAAAATCAATCTATCAACAAAACACAAATAGAGGTTCAAATTAGTATTCTAGCTAAGGCCACTACGTAGAAAAGCTCCTGGTTTAGCCTTTTTGGCCTTCAAAAAGAGAAAAATAGTCAAAATTAGAAAAAAAATCTAACTCCTAAATAGAAAATGACTGTGTTTTTATGAGGTACGATCCTAAACACTAGATGTGATCGATGATTTCTTAGATGTGATGGGGAATATGGGAAACGGTCCTGTTCTAATAGGATGTGACATGATACGTGGGGTGTGATCCTATTTTTACATGACACAACCAATTTCAAAGACCACTAAAGATATACCCTATGCAATGCAAGATGGAAAAATGAGATGCGATCCTAAATTAGCAGGATGTGATCCAAGATTTTTTGGAAATACAGAATGCGACAGGGATTAACCAGATGTGACATAGGATACGAGGTGTGACGCAAAACTAAAAGCTTAATATCTACTACAAAACTAAACAAAAATGAAAACTGAAAGCAGGAAAAGGTAGGTATTGATGTACTCGTCGGTGATGTGTAATTGGCTAGACATTGATGTCGACGGGTGAGATCAAATTGATGCTTCTCCATAGGGACCACCATCTTCTTTGTAGAGCTCTAAATTTAATGGGGATAAAAGTGAAAATGAATGATTAAAAAAGTAACTTTTGAGATATATATTGACCTTTTTGAGCTATTTAGGAGCTCTGAAACTCCTCTAGGACTCTCAAAATTCAATTTTGTTCTTCTCAGATCAATCAGGAATGAAATCGAACATGTAGATGATATTTTAAACAACATGCTATAAATTTTATGATAGTCTGACAAAAATGCATAATTATTATACATGTTTTGAAAATGATTTGCAGGCTTTATGCAATCAGTTTTCTGTGTTCTCTATCATTTGAATTGCACATTATTCATCAAAATCTATGTCCTACATGGGTAAAAGTACAAAGATGTGTTGCACTTGAGGACCATTTTCATATTTTCGGCCAAAATTATTTCAGTTGGAACAGTTTCGGCCGTACATATGTGGCGCAAACATGGCATCAATGTGGCAAATGAGTTTCAGCCGAAACAAGTTCGGTCAGACCAGTTCAGGCCAAAAGTTTGAGTAAATATAAGCCAACTATGTTCTATTGATGAATAATTGACACATATTTATATGGGGGGTTTCGGTCGAAACTGGTTTGGCTGAACCAGTTCTGACCGAATGACTTCCGGATGAAACTACCTATGTGGCAGCCAAATAGGCAAAAATTTAAAAAATGTAGAACTTATCACTTATACAGCTGATTTCTCCATCAAAACTCAAGTTTTTTAAAAATCTAAAAATACCCTTTTGTAGATCTCGGAGTCTAGATTATGGTCGTATAATTTTTATAGTATTTTGATTATATATAATATATTATAAGTTGAAAAAACTCCAAGAAGGTATTTTAACATTGAAGAACACACTCGTTCAGAAAAAGAAAAAGAATAGAAAATCATGTCAAAAAAATTTAAAACTTATATTTAACACTAGATTAGAGAGTCATCTTCAAGAATATATAATTTTTTTTGTATTTGGTGTAGATTTTCTAAGGAAAATTAGGCGGGAGACAAAAAATATTAATTTCGGGTAACTCTGACTTTGAATAGTTATAACAAAAAAAATATATACCGAAAACCAATCTTTCTTTTTTTTTCACTATCTGAACATGTCATCTAAAACATATTTTGAAATCAGAGGAAAACAAGATTATTTACATATATTTTGTTGGTGGGAACTAGACCCTAGATTTTTAGTGTTTTTAAGAAATTATAAAATGGACTTCAAATATTAAAAAACTATGTCAATTCTTATTCAAAAAAATTTAAAACAATTATAGGAATAAACTACATCCAATTTTACACATTACATTAGTTTACATCATTTTAAAATTCTAAACACAAATTCCACTTTTATGTCATTAAATTTTAATAGTTTTACATGTTGTGGTCCTCTTCCTTTGTAAAAGTGTGACACGGGTTTGTACTTTTACCCACATCATTTTATCAGACTCAGAACTTACATTTTCATGTAGTTAACTTGGTAAAATTGTGTTTTCTCTTAACACACCTTCGCTTCTTCATTTATTCTAATTGATTCTTTCTCGATCCAATCAATCAGTTCAAGTGATATATCATTCTATAGAGGTATTTTATTCTTTTTCCTTCGATTATGTTCTCAAGGGGGCATGATCACACCTAAATCAAACAAATTCTTGCTCAAAAGAATTAAAATGACTTCATCATCAAAAGACTAGGGGCATGATAGTTTCCCTCAACCAATTCAGGACTTTTGGATAGAAGGCTTTGGTTCTCACAAGTTGGATATGTATGTCTACATATCCTTAGATTCTTATTAAGCTCCTAGAATCTTTGTACTGACCTTCCTTCAATCAAGTTTGGAATTAGTATTATCAATTCTCATTCGATCAAGTTCAAAATTGGTATTGTTAAGAGCTTTTCTTTATTGACCTTTGTTCGATCAAGTTCAAAGTCAGTACTATCAGTCTTAGTACAATCAAGTGTGAGACTGGTCTCATCATACATTTCATTTAATCAAGTGCAAAATTCTCAAACTTTCTGAAGTCAACATCAAACATTATTTGAATCAATGTGTTTCTCGCACATCAATTCAAAGAGGAGAAAATGTAACCACCCTAATTTGGTTTTCTCTGGCCAGAGACCTTATTTTCCCTAAGTGTGATCATACCCCTAATTATGTCAAGACAATTCTTCAATTAATTGGCATAATTCATTTAAATCAAATTTAATCTCCTAGTGAACTTATCACTAATTTACATTAATTGTTGTAGCCAATAAAATCAAATCAATTAAATCAAAAGAAATAAATACATGGCTAAGGTAATTAATTAAAAGGAATTAAATATATTCCCTAATTACAACTCCTCACTTACAAAATGGAAAGTCAACCCGTTAGCCTATGAGAGTTAAATCACTTGGATCACCTCACATGGATCACCAAATATTCAATCTCCACCTCTCTACACAATTCAATCCTAACCTCTCATTCCTCAAATTATTCTATAAAAGGAATGAATTTTGAGCTCAATGGGCCCTTAATCTTCACAATTTGAAAGCATCCTTATGTTGCCCATAATCTTAGAATTTTAATTACATCCTTATGCTGCTCTAAATTTGTAGAATTCTTAATGCATTTTGATTAATAGTAATTACATCATCTCATTTGGAGCTCTAAAATGAACTTTGTTTGAACATTTAGCTTGTATTCTTTAAATCTTCCATTCTAAGCATGATGTTGTCACTAATTTATGCATAATCTAAGGGCAAATTATAGCATATTTCATACTCTTCTTAGATAGGGAGCAGTATGTCAACTTTAGTGATGTATGTGTTCCTTAGTTATTTCATGTTTATCTCACTAATGCAATGACATATTGAAGTTTTATGTTGTAGCTTGCAGGTTCACAAAATACACACACAATAATTGTTACAACAAAAGAGATGAGGATATAGGAAAGTTTGATGATATAAGTGATGAAGGCATATTCCTTGGATACTCTACCAAAAGTAAGGCATATAGGTGCTACAAAAAAATGTTGACAAAGATAGTAGAGAGTGAAAATTTCAAAGTATATGAAAGGATTGAGTCTATCCAAAAAAGGTGAATTTGTTTCTGATGATCAGGATGCTAGTAGAAACTTGGGAGAAAAAAATAAACATCTGAACCAAGGCCAAGGTGGTAAAATTAATGAATATGATGAAGCTCACACAAATGGATAAGAGTAAGCACAAAATTATGAGGTAAATTCAAAGACACCTAGATATGTGATACTGAATCACTCTGCAGATCAACCTATTGGAGATACAAACAAAGGTGTTAAAACTAGGAGAAGGATTGAGTATGAAAAAAATTACTTAATCTCACAAGTTGAGCTTAAGGATATAAGAGTAGCTTGCAAGGATGAGAATTGGTATAAATCCATAGAAGATGAGTTGACACAGATTAAGAAGAATAACACATGGATTCTTGTTCCCAGGCCTAAGGACATGAATATTATTGGTACTAAGTGGGTGTTTAGAAATAAACTTAGTGAAGATGGAAAAGTTGTAAGAAATAAAGAAATATTTGTGGGCAAAGGATATACTCAAATGGAAGGTATTAACTATGATGAAAATTTTGCACCAATGACAATATTGGAAGCAATATGACTTTATTTCGTATGTTTCTCATGATAGCTTTAAGGTCTATCAAATGAATGTGAAATATGCATTTTTGAATGGATACTTGGAAGAATAAACATACATAGAGAAATGAAATGGATTTTAGTTGACTGATCAACTAGACATGGTGTGTTAATTGACGAAAGCACTAAATGGGATGAAGCAAGCTCCTAGAGCTTGGTACCCCAGATTGGACAAATATCTACTGAAGCTTGGTTTAACCAAAGGTAATGTTGATAGTAACTTGTATTTCAAAACTAATAATGATGAAATTTTTATTGTAGAGGCATCTATTGATGATATTATCTTTGGAGGTAATGATGAGTTAAGTTAATAGTTTTCTATGAATATGAAAAATGAGTTTGAAATGTCCATGATAGGAGAGATGAAATTATTCTTGGGGTTGTAAATTATTCAATCAGAGGAAGGGATATTTGTATCTCAGCCCAAGTATGTAAAGGATTTTCTAAATTTTTTTGGGTTAGATGACTCAAAACTAGTTGGTACACCTATGGTGACCGAATGCAAGATAACAAAGGAAGATGAGTCTCCTAAGGTTAATCTATATTGGTATATATTAATGGTTGGAGGTTTATTGTACTTGACTCATACAATACCAGATATCATGAATGTAGTGTGTCTTGTAGTGAGATTTCAAGCAGATCCAAAGAGGAGTCATGAAGTTGCATTGAAACTGATATCGAAATACATAAAAAGAAAAATGGACATTGGGATATGGTATCCTAGAGGAGAATACTTGACTTTGTGTGCATATAAAATTGCAGATTGGGATGGAGATGTTGATGAAAAGAAAATAAAAAGTGGTGGCACATTCTTCTTAGATATAAGATTGATTTCTTGGATGAGCAATAAGAAAAATTGCACTTCACAATCTATTACAGAGAAAAGTATGTTATTTTTTCTATTAATTATACCCATGTAGTATGGATGAAGAAAATATTATCAGATATGAGAGTTTTTTTTATGAGCCTATTGTTATATATTATGATAATTCAAGTTCCATAAATATTTCAAAGAATCTAGTGCAACACTCAAAGACAAAACACTTTTCAATCAAGTTCCATTTTCTAAGAGAGAATGTGAATGATAAGGAGGTAAGATTGGAGTACATACCTACTAAGGAATAGATTGTATATATCTTCACAAATCCATTGCCTAAGGATACATTTGAATATATGATCGGCAAGTTGGGGGTGATTGCTCCTCCTAATTAGAACTAAGGATGCAAGGAAGTGCATTAGAGGGAGTAGTCAATTCTTATGATTAGGTTGATTTCTATTGGTCTCAAGGGGAGAATAAGGAGAGTTGAGAGAGAAAGGTGGTTACGCCCTTTCCATTGATGTCAAAGGGGGAGAAGAAGGCATGTGAAAAACATTCATGGTGATTGAGCTAAGGGAAGCTAAATTCTTGTTTGACACATAACATGTTGTCATTAATGCCAAAGGGGGAGATTGTTGGCAAGTTAGATGTGTTGTCATTGATGCCAACATATCAATGGGATTGATCAAAAATATTGATTGTTAGATGCCAACATATTTGTTGACATTTTAGCTAGTGGTGTAGGATGCTTAGAGGTTTGGTGAGGTACACATAGTGCAGATAATTAGTTGTGTACATCAGGAGATTTTCTAGAAATTTTTTACTTGGTCCATGCCAATTTTCATGGGTTGAGATGAAGTTTTGGATGTGTTATGAGGCCATAAATGGTGACCAGAAGACTGTGTTGACAGGGTGGAAGAAAAAGGTGTGGTGTGCACTCCCAATTTTATAGTTTTGTATGCACATCTAGGATTTTATTTGAGACACGCTAAGGTGTTCTCAATTCAAAGGGTTTTTAATCTAGAGGTTCACAAGGAATTCATCAGATTTTCTAGTTGCTGATGACAGTGTTCTTGAGGTTCGACATGAGAGATGTTGGAAAATATGATAGAATGGATGAGTTTAGATATTTTAGTACTATTATTGATGCGTATGAATGTTCTTGGATTATGTTCCTGATGATTTGGATGTCCACATAGATTGAAATGATCAAAATGGAAGATTTTTTGGTTGGTGGTTTATTTTTCTTGTTTTTGGCCAACTTGGTTGGTAAATCATTTTTCTCAAGTTCAAGGTGTGATTTAAGGATTATTTATTCACCCAAGGTGGCTGATAAGGATCATGGATGTGTTTTGACAGTCAAAGATGGATTTGAATTGTGAATTTTGGCACATGAATTTAAAGTTTGAAATTGGGGTTGTACCGACCTTGTTTATTTGTCAAGGTTGATGATATAAATAAAATCCAGGGTTGTTACGAATGTGCATACGTCAGAGATTTCTTGGAAAGCAAGAGATAAATTGATTGGAGGTCAGGTTGTTCAATAGAAAGTGGCTGAGAAAGGGTTGAAAAGAGGTCTACATTATTTTCAATTAGAAATGAATCAAACATGTGTTAGATATCAATTTATAGTTCACAAAAATATCAGATCATTGTAGTGATCTTGTGAGGCAGTGAGCCTTTCTTTCTTTGGGTTGTAACCCATTTACATTTGAGCAGTGAGCTCTAGGAAGTGTGCTTTAATAGAAGTGAAATCCCCATATTTGTAATAATTTTATAATTCTAAAAAGGTATTTTCTTATTTTAGGTGTTCATCCCCATTGTGGTTTTTCTCCTAAGAGGGTTTCCACGATAAAAATATGTGTGTCAAGTGTTTTGGGTGTGCTTCTAATATTTGCATGCATGTATAACTTACTTGGACAAATATAAGGGTTTAAAGCTTTAAAGTAATAAGTTTTTAAGTTTAGGAACAATAGATTCACCACCCCCTCCCCTCTCAATTATTTTCTACCTTATTTTCTACAACACACAATCAAGATTTCAAGAGCTCTCCTACAATTTCACATCTCAACTATTCTCAAGCAAGATCTCAATCATTCTAAAGGAATTTTCAAGGAAATAGTCTCCATGGATTAAGATGTTTCCCCTTGTTAAAGGAAAAGGAAAATAGTCTAACATCAAGGAAGAAGATCATAGTACAAGCATTTATTAAAATAGATTCAAGGGTTCAAGTCTTCAAGTCATCGTTTCATTCTTCTCTCTCTCCAATCAAGCATTGTGGAAAACTACAACATCCATTATACACGATTTTATTGTTCATGATTTCCTTTTGGTTTTTTGTGTGAAGTCAAAGCTACTACATCAACATACTTAATCATCTTCAAATAAGATCTTTTATTGCCAAGGTATAATACCCTTCATTTTTAGATCTAGCCTCTTCTATATGAAAAAATTCTTTTATTTATTTTATTTCATTTCAAGGTTGATTCCAAACTAGGGTTTGACTAAGGAAAACCCCTCTCTACACAATATTTTCTTCTTTTTCTATGTGTAGGTATAGGTGGTGTTTACATTGGCTCGAATCTAGGAAGTAGAAGACCTCACAAAAAATCTACAACTAAGTTCAGTCAAAAGTGTTAGGAAGAGATCACCTAGGTGACCTCTTCCTAGGAACAGGATGCCTCAGGAAATCTCTTGCCTCCAAAATTGCATCAAACTAAAACCACATGTTATTTATATATGTTGGTTTCTATTTCTCATACATGTACAAAGTTGTCTATTTATTGTTAGTCTATATGCACCAAAAGTCAATCATTTCCTCCATTTAATCTTATCTCTCATACCTCCCTATCATTTTTCCATATTAGTAAAGTAATCTTGATACCCATTCAAAACTTGGACCCTTCTAATACTATTGGGTTATCTCTGCTTCCTAATGTACAATAGGAAATAAGATTAATCAATCCCATTCCATTCACATCCCTGTTCTTATTATAGATTTTGGTGAATGCAATGCATGGAATTTCCATTATGATTTGGTCTCTAGATCTCATTCATTGAATTCTTGGATATAATTTGGGTAGCTTTCATTTTCATCATGGATTTTACTAAGTTAGATTGGTGTGTGATATCTCATGTTATTAAATTTCTCCTTCTCTTTATCAATCATATGGAGTGGATACTAATTTCATGAATTTCATGGTGTTTGAATTACATAAGGGTCTTTGTTGAAAATAATGAACTTAAATATGACATTGGCATAAATCACCTTAATCATTCTCCTAGGGTGTCTATTAATCAGGAAGATAAAGATCATGCTCCTAACAATCCCAAATTGGTGAGACCTATACCGTGTCCTCCTAAAACCACCTTAATAGATGAGCTTAAGGAAGAAAGTTTATGCACTTATTTAGATGGTTTAAAACTTTCCTCCTTTTATCAAATTATTTTTCATAATCCTAATGTTTTATTTTATCTCCAAAAATAACATTATGTAGACATGAATATCTTGATAAACCTTGGTCTTCTTCTTCCCCACTTAACAAAGATGAGAATAGTTATAGGAATACTAATCTCCCCGAAGAGAATAATTCCCTTCCTATTCCACCTTTTACTAAAAAATTTCATAAACCTCATGATGAATCTCCTTATCCCTCTACATTAAAAGCTTATTACAATGTGGTTTGTGACATTACTTCTCAAAAAGGTTATAGTGGACAAGGTCTTGGTATTCATGAACAAGGTATTAAAGTCCCTATAGATCCTCATATACAAGTCACTAAAAGTGGTCTAGGATTATATCTCAAGTAAATATTTTGATTTATTCTTCCAATCCCATTGATTCTTCTTCATCACAAAAAAAAGCCTCCTTCTCTAGAAATTATTTTACCAACACCTTCCTTTGTTGCACCTCCTTTTGATGATTGTTTGGCTTTAGATAGGAGAATATTTTGGATTCTTGAAGATGATACTAATATTCACTTTATTTTTAGATAATTTCCCAAGAATCATGATTTTTATTGACTTTTTCATAAAAGTAATAAGCATTCTTTTGCTGATTGTATTTAATTTAGGTAATTTGTTCAAGATTTAGTAGATAGATCTCTTATTTTCTTAACAAAGGATCTTATAATTTTTCTTGATATCAAAAGCATACCTTAACACTCCTCTTTCCTATTTTTTTTCTCTATCATGTAATCTTAGTAGCTTACTTCATTAAGTGACTCTTTATTTTGCATGATGTTCATTGTGAGCAACATAATATACCCTTTCCCTTTTCCTTTCACTTGGGGGCAAGGTATCTCTATCTTATTCATTATCCTTATAAATTATCCCTTATCTCTTTGTTGGTTGAATCACTTATACTATGATGTCCTTCTATGCATGGACTGATTGTTGAGGATCTTTCTCTTGAAGCGATTTATATCCTTTCTTGCAACCTCTTCTTTTCTTGGAAGTGTATATCACTTGTAATTGATTTTTCCACTAAGAATGTATAATGCGACATCCTTTCTCTTTCTCTTTTCAATTTATCCTCCTTTCATAGTATCCATATTCCCTTTGTGAGTTTTTATCTTTTATAATAGCACATATTTATAACATTTAAAACATTTTTTTTAATGAAAGAACTTACATCTTTTTTAAATAATTCTTTTCATGCTTCAAAGAGCATGTTTATTATAAATGATCTTTTGCTTAGGAAGTATATGGAATTCATATTTATTTTTCAAAAGATCCATTATATCTTTGTTATTTGTATAAATTATAACATGATGTCCTTCCATGCATGGACATGTTTGTTATAGGATTTTTTTCTTTTGGAGATTGATATCCTTGTTTACAATCTCTTCCTTGCTTGTAAGTGTCTATATATTAAAATTGATCATTAACTTAATATGCATAATGTGTTGTCTTTTCTCTTGCCCCTAAATTTGGGGGTAAATTTTTTTTTATTTTCCTTTCCTTTTCTTTCCTTTCTCTCTCTAAGGATATACTTTCCTTAGTGGAGTGACATTTTTTTATCATGTGACATGATTTTATTATATAGAATTGTTTGTTTTGATTTGGGATTCTCTCTTATGCAAGAGGTGTATATCCTTGATAAAAAAACTCTTCCTAATTTATAAAATTATGTTTATCTTAAATAAATACCCTCAATTGGGGGATTAAAGTGGGTCATATTTCATTAGGAAACCCTTTTTACCTAGAAATAGGGGGGATTTTGATGAAATGTAATTGATTGAATGTTTGATAATGTTAAGTTGAAGATAGTGCAAGCCATTAAATGAGTTAATGGTTTGTATTGTCATTTATGTCAACTTGATATCATCTGTAAGGTCATGTACATAATGCCAAAGACCTCAAAGAATCAAAGGAACAAAGGTTATGCTTCTAGCAATGCATAAAAGTCAGGTATTCACTAAGTGACAAACAACATCGAAGGAGTGCACACCATCAGTAAAGGCAAAGTAGAACAGTCACAGTGATACCCGACGAACAAAAGATAGTGTTTCTCGATGAAGCAAAACCACAGGTTTCCTGACGAGCCAAAAATAGAGTTTCCCGACAAGTAAAATTCCAATGTTTCCTGACGGACGGAGATCCCAAAGATAACTGGAGTCACACCGATGAAATTGTCAATTGACACCAACAACTAACTGGAAAGTTGACTGATGGAAAAGAGAGTTTAGAAAAAGGCAAAATATCTAGTTGGCAAGAGCTAAAGATAGACTTAGTTGGTTGTTTTCTTTGTTTTATTTGACCAAAGTTAAGTGATTGATTTAAAGCTAATTTATAAAACTAGCATGAAGATAACTACAAGAAAAATTAGGAGTTATGCT
The DNA here is from genome assembly GCA_018584345.1 of Thuja plicata. Classification (NCBI taxonomy): domain Eukaryota; kingdom Viridiplantae; phylum Streptophyta; class Pinopsida; order Cupressales; family Cupressaceae; genus Thuja; species Thuja plicata. The sequence continues at coordinate 2,130,208 of MU226203.1, forward strand.
TTAAATCTAATTGGCTGGATTGTTTTTCACACCAAGAATCAAGAATCAAGAAATAATGAATATCATGTCTATATAAGAGACATGCTTAATTCATTTTCAAATATAAATTCATGAAAATGGGATTAGGGGAGTGAATGAAAAGAGGATGTTGAAGAGAAACTGATGAAGAATATCTTCATACAGTCATGATCAATCAAACTGAAGGAGATCTAAAGAATTTTGTAGACACCGACAAACAGTGAGCACATCATCATAGAGCAGAAAGTGTGGAGCACAAAGAATTGAATTGATACATTGATCAGAGAGGTAATGTACTTAAATAGATCTAAAAATCTGCAATTCAAGTTGCATTAGAAATAGGTCATAATGTTTCAGTTTAACCATTGAAGTAGCAAGCCTCTTAACAGAGTGGGACTTAATAGTCTTCTATATATTGAGGTACATCCCAAGGAGTGCCAAAAAGGTTGATTCGTGAAAGTAGCATTGGATATGCCCGATTCCTATTGATAGTCTAAGAGAGAGGTTGATTCAAGGATGGCAGCATTAGATGCCCGATACTAAGTGACAACCTATATGTGTAAAATCCTCTAACAAGGTCACACCTAATAGTGTGTTTGTAACCTTTAACAAGGTTGGCTCCTAACAGGGCTCACTTCAGAAGAGTGAAAATTTGGGGTACCGGTCCCAGTGGTTTTTTCCCTTTACAGGGTTCCCACGTTAAAATCCACGTGTTATATGTGTGTATGATTCATTTCTTTACAGTTTTGTATCTTACATAATTCATTCTGGATATATCGGTATACTTTGCATATTTACTATATTTCAGTAAATAGATGACTGCTTATCGGTAAACATTAAGAAGGTTTAATAGAACAATCTGACAAGTAGTAAATTGATATAAGTTGTTCAAGGCATACATCTTGTAGGATAGAAGATAACTTGAGAAATAATTAGTGGTTATAAGTATTGAAGGGTTGATTTAAGGATTAATTTTTAAGGCCACTGATTCACCCTCCCTCTCAGTTATTACTAACAATTGGTATCAGAGCTTGTGTGCTTAGAAGGAAGGTTTCAAGACCTAACCCAAAGATCACAAGATGAATAGACAAGATGTGCCCAAGTTGAATAAAGATAATTTTGCTTCATGGCAGAGCAGGATAAGACTCCACTTATCAGGTATTGGTAATGATGTTACTCAATTCCTAGAAACTAAATATGTGTTTCCCACAAGAGCACCAACAATTGAACAAATGAGAGAGAATCATGAACACAATGGCATGATGATAAAGCTTGCTTACTCACTCTCTGATGCTGAATTTGAAGATGTCAAAGAATGCAAAACTACAAAGCAGATGTGGGACAAATTGAAGCTTGTACATGGTGGTGACAAAAATGTTTTGAGAGCCTAGGCAGAAAGCCTTAGAGGAAAGTTTGATGATCTCAAAATGAAAGAAGGTGAAAACATCACTCAGTACAACACAAGAATCAAAGAAGTATTCAATGCTATTCAAGGAGTTGGAGGTGTACTCAAAGAAGATACAGTGGTAAGTAAAATTCTAAGAACCTTACTTCCTACTTATGCTATTAGAGTATCTACCATTCAAGAAATGAGAGTAGTAGCAAACAAAAATGTTACTCTAGATAGCTTAATTAGAAGATTGATTTCATTTGAGATGAATAAATTTGATAATAGTGTCTTACCAAACATAGAGTTTGCATTCAAAAATTCTATGAGAATAAGTAAATCAAGTCACAAAAACACTATGAGAAAAGATAATGATAGTGAAAATGAAGAAGATGATCTTGATGAAATTGAAACACTTATGGCTAGAAGAATGTAGAGAGGCAAAGGTAAATACAAAGGTAAATTACAATTTGTTTGTTTTAATTGCAAAGAGATTGGACACTTTGCTACAAGATGTACTAACAAAAGAAAAGATGATAGAAGTAACGATAGATCTTTTGAGAAGAAGTCTGATAGAGGTGATTATAGAAGCTACCAAAAATTAGAAAGAAGAGATACCTGAGACTATAAGGACAAAGGAAAGAAGGTCAACTACCTAGAAAAATGCAAGGATGATGATACTGACATCGAATCTGATGAAGACATCAAGATGGTGTTTATGGCTGTAAAAGATGATTCAGATGATGATGAAGAAAGGTATGTAGAAATAACTCTCATATCTAAAATTAACAAAAATGATGTTTGGATCATAGATAGTGGTTGCACTCATCATATGACCGGTGATAAGCAAAATTTTGAGACTTTTGAATATGACAAAGGTGGTTCAGTAAGAATGGGTAATGACACACCTTGTCCAGTTGAAGGTAGAGGAACAATAATGTTGAATAACCAGATAAAGTGTGAGAATGCTTACTGGGTAAATGGATTGAATTATAATCTATTGAGTGTTTCTCAGTTGAATAATTGAGGTCACAAAGTAGCATTTGAAAATAAGAAGGCAAATATCTTCAACAAATCTTGAAATTTTGATTGGTAGAGTAGACAAAAGGTAACTTATTTTATATGAATGATACTGACTCCACTTGTTTGATTGCTACAAACGAATACATATGGTTATGGCACAATAGACTCTGTCATGTGAACTTTGACAACATGATAAAGATTAGCAAAAAGAGAAATGTCAGAGGCTTACTGACAATGACCAAGCCCGACAACATCATGTGTAAAAACTATCAAAAAGGTAAAATGACAAAGTCTAGTTTCAAAAGAAAAACCCATACATCTGATGCAATTCTGGAATTATTCCACACTGATTTATGTGGACATATGAGGACAAAGAGTAACTATGGAGATAGATTTTTTATTGTCTTTGTTGATGATTACTCTAGAATGATGACAGTTATGTTTCTAAAAGATAAATAAGAAGCATTTAAGATGTTTAAATGGTATAAGGCTATGGTTGAGAAACAGAGTGGTAAGGATCTAAAATGTTTGAGATTAGATAGAGGAGGAGAATTTATATCAAATGAATTTGTTGGAGATTTGATTCTGAGCAGTTAATTGATTGTATGTTTGTCATTGATGACAACATATAATACACAGTAGTAATCCTGTATGTACTTATTATAATGATGATATGAAGAATTGCATGGATAGATACATGTTTTTGATATGTTTATTATGTTATGTTCATACACGTAGATCTAGATATGATGTTTCAGTAAAGTTATGTAATTTTGTTATTGGCAGTTACAGTTCTAGAAGTGTAACTATTTAGCGCCGATGTATATCATGTGTTTCTTGAGTTGTGCCTATCTTCTGTATATGCATGTGTATATTCATGATTAGTTATGAGTTGATGATATTAATCCAAAGGTGCTAAATGTGTTTCGAGAAGATTGCAAAGTTAGAGTTAAATTGGTGAGGCCGACTTAGTGAAGCGTTGCATCTATTCAGTTTATACTTGCGCAGTTGTAATTATGCTTGTGTGCTTAGTAGAGATGACATGGATGTTATGAAGAGTTGTCTTACAGGTCCCATAATCTCATACTTTGAGGAAGATACTTATAGAAAGTCAAAGGTGACATGCTAAGTGTGAATGATACAAAAAGAGAAGAAAGATATACAAAGCAGATTATCAGAGTTGGTTCATTCATCAAGAGTCTATGTGAAGAAGAAGTGAAAGATTGAAATAAACTGGAACTGATCAAGATAGAAGGTCTACTCTATAGTTCATCATCAAATATAGTGCATATCTATTATACAGAAGGTTGTAGCCTTCACCATCAAGCAGTGAGATTTTGGACAGTGAGTCCACCACCCCTAACAGGGTTATTTGTAAAA
>MU226203.1:2134271-2151644 GCA_018584345.1 Thuja plicata
TTTCCCCCCCCCCCCCCCTCTTAGTTATCCTTTGGGACCATTCTAATAGAATTCACTAACTTTTGTAATGAGCATGGAATCAAAAGACAGGTCTCTACACCAAGAACCCCACAACAAAATGGAATTGTTGAAAGAAGGAACAGATCCATAGTTGACTGTGCAAGGACATTGATGATAGAGAAAGGCATCACCCAAATATTCTGGAGGGAAGCTATCAGTACTATTGTTTACACATTGAACATAGTACAATTGAAGAAAGACACCAAAAATACACCTTATGAGCTATGGTATGGATACACACCCAATGTAAGTTATTTAAAAAATTTTGGCAGTCAATGTTATATCTTAAAAGATGATAGAAATGGAAAAATTGACTCCAAGAGTGATGAAGGAATTTTTCTAGGGTATTCTACCAAGAGAAAGGATTACAAATGTCTAAACAAAGCCTCTAACAAAATTATTGAAAGTCCAAATGTAAAGATAGATGAATTTGCAGAGAAGAATGAACAGGAAAGCACCAAAGAACCAGAGGCCTACAATAAGTTCACTTAAAATGAGGAACCTGACACTCTACCCTACCAAAAATGTAGAGCTCCCAAGAAATAGTGCTTAAATCTAGAGCAACAAAATGTTGCAACCGATAGTCAGACTGCAAATACTGACGGTCAGGATAATGATCAAAATAATGTGCAAGGTGATGAAGAACAAAACAATGAGCAAAATGATAGACAAATAATTGTACTTGTACTTGCAAGATATGTAAGAAGGAACCATCCAGAGATCTAGATCATAGGAGATAAGAAAGCTGGTAAAAGAACAAGAAGTAAGTCTCTAAACTCAAGCTGTCTAATTTGTGAGTTTGAGCCAAAATTTGTCAATGCTGTACTTGATAATGAAGAATGGATAAGTGCTATGAATGATGAGATTGAGTAGATTGAGAAGAAAAAAACATGGCCACTTGTGCCAAGAACAGATGAAAAGAATGTCATCGGTACAAAATGGATATTTAGGAATAAATTGAATGAGAATGGAGAAGTCACAAGGAACAAAGCAAGACTAGTATGCAAGGGGTATGCACAAGAGGAAGGTATAGACTATGGAGAGACCTTTGCACCCATTGCTAGGATAGAAAGAGTAAGAATACTACTTGCTTATGCTGCATTCAAAGGATTCAAGGTATATCAAATGGATGTCAAGTCAGCATTCCTAAATGGAATACTTGAAGAAGAGGTATACATTGAGCAACCAGAAGGGTTTGTCAATCCAGACAAGAGAAACATGGTATGTAGACTTCACAAATCCCTATATGGATTGAAACAAGGTCCTAGATCCTGGTATGAATGACTTCATTCCTATCTAACAAGTATTGGATTTCTAAGGACTAGTGAAAATAGTAATCTTATTTGAAGGAAGATATTGATGCTAACACTTTGATTGCTGAAATATTTGTTGATGACATCATATTTAGAGGCAATGATATGCTATGCAAATCATTCACTAATGAGATGAGCAAAGAGTTTGAGATGTCTATGTTTGGAGAGATCAAGTTCTTTCTTGGTCTACAGGTCATCCAACAAAGTGAAGGTATTTTCATTACACAGTCCAAGTACATCAAAGAGGTCCTGAAAATATTCAAGATGGAAGAATCCAAAATAGTTGGAACACCGATGGTTACTGGATGTAAGTTGACAAAGGAGGACAAGACAATAGAGGTAAATCAAACTTTGTACAAATCAATGATTGGAAAACTCATGTATGTTGTACACACTAGACCAAATATTGCACATGCAGTAGGAATTTTTGCTAGATTTTTTGCTAACCCCAGGAAATCACATATGACTATTGTGAAAAAAATTTTAAGATATCTGAAGAATAATAAGGAATATGGCTTATGGTATAGAAGAGAAGGAAAATTTGAACTTAAGGTGTTTATCGATGCTGATTGGGCTAGAAATCTTGATGAAAGGAAGAGCACAACTGGAAGGGCATTCTTTATGGGTGACAGACTTGTCACATGGATTAGCAAGAAGCAAGGGTGCATCTCTTAGTCTACTATAGAAGCAGAGTATGTTGTTGCTGCTGAAAATTGCTCAAATATTGCATGGATCAAATAGTTGCTGGAAGGTATGCATATGAAGATCTTAGAACTAGTAATTATCTATTGTGATAACACCAGTGCAATAAAAATTTCCAAGAATCTAGTAATGCATGCTAAAACGAAACACATTTCCATCAAGTATCATTACTTGAGAGAAAAAGTTCAAGAAAAGGAGGTGATACTTGAGTATGTGCAATCCAAAGAACAATTAACTGATATCTTCACCAAGCCACTGCCCAAGGATAGATTTGAGTACTTAAGAAAGAGACTAGGGGTCAAACCCTTGTCTACTAGCCAGTAAAATGACTGAAGGCTGCATCAACCTACATATTATCAGAATATCATTCATGTTGATGCAAGCAAGAGATGAAATTCAAAGCTAAATCCATATACAGATAGGTATATATCAGAACGGAGCACCAGAGCATATTGTTGTATTACTTATGGATAAGGGAAATTCAAGGAATATATTATGGATAGGAAGAAAAAGATGGTTTGACATGAATGTCAGATATTTGTAATATATTTGTTTGGAATTGTTGTCAAAGGGAGAGAGATTATCCATATTATCACATCCTTCAGGAAAAAGAAAGAAAGATTATCGATTGTCAGATTACTCCAACAGGGAGAGATTATATCCTAAGGGAGAGAAATGGTATGAAAGATTATACAAAGGGAGAGTTACTGACAAGAGAAAAAGACATCAAAAGAGAGAAAATAGTCAAAGGAGATAAATTGACACAAGGAGAGGTCACAACAAATCAGAAGAAAGAGAACTGTAGGAATCAAATCTAAGCTAAAACAGAGCTTACCAAAGTTTAGACATTTATTGGTTGACAGAACAAAAGATTGGTAGTTTGATGAATCTCAATGATTGTATTTCATATTATATTAGAAATAGTATAGTGTGATAATATAGTATGTTTCCATCAATGCCAAATGAAGAGGTTGATGACATGTAACTGATTGAATGTTTGATAATGTTAAGTTGAAGATAATGTAAGGCATTAAATTAGTTAATGGTTTGTATTGTCATTGATGTCAACTTGATATCATCTATAAGGTCATGTACATAATGCCAAAGACTTCAGAGAATCAAAGGAACAAAGGTTATGCTTCTAGCAATGCATAAAATTCAAGTATTCACTAAGTGACAAACAACACCAAAGGAGTGCACACCATCGGTAAAGGAAAAGAAGAACAGTCATAGTGATTCCCGACAAATAGAAGATAGTGTTTCCTGATGAAGCAAAACCACAGGTTGCCCAACGAGCCAAAAATAGAGTTGCCCGATGAGTAAAAATCCAATGTTGCCCGACGGATAGAGTTCCTGAAGTTAACTGGAGTCACACTGATGGAACTGTCAGTTGTCACCGACAACTAACTGCAAAGTTGACCGACGGAATAGAGAGTTCATAAAATGACAAAATATCTAGTTGGCAAGAGCTAAAGATAGACTTAACTAGTTTTTTTCTTTTTTTTATTCGACTAGAGTTAAGTGATTGATTTAAAGCTGATTTATATAGTTGGCATGAAGATAAGTATGACACCAATTAGGAGTTATGCTTTAAATCTAATTGGATGGACTGTTTTTCATGCCAAGAATCAAGAATCAAGAAACAATGAATATCATGTCTATATAAGAGATAGGCTTAATTCATTTTCAAATATACATTCATGAAAAGGGGATTAAGGGGAGTAAATGAAAAGAGGATGCTGAAGAGAAACTGATGAACAACATCTTCATACATTCCTGATCAATCAAGATGAAGGAGAGCTAAAGAATTTTATAGATGCCAACGAAAAGTGAGAATAGCATCACAGAGCAGAAAGTGTGGAGCACAAAGAATTGAATTGATACATTGATAAAAAAGGTAAGGTACTTAAATAGATTTGAAAATCTGCAATTCAAGTTGCATTATAAATAGGTCATATTGTTTCAGTTTAACCATTGAAGCATCAAGCCTCTTAATAAAGAAGGACTTAAAAATCTTCTATATATTGAGGTACATCCCAAGGAGTTCCAAATATGTTGATTCATGAAAGTAGCATTGGATATGCCCGATGCTTATTGACTATGTAAGAGAGAGGTTGATTCAAGGATGGTAGCATTAGATGCCTGATACTAAGTGACAACCTATATGTGTAAAATCCTCTAACATGGTCACACCTAACAGTGTGTTTGTAACCTTTAATAGGGTTGGCTCCTAACAGGGCTCACTTCAGAAGAGTGAAAATTTGGGGTACCAGTCCCAGTGGTTTTTTCCCTTAACAGGGTTTCCACGTTAAAATCCATGTGTTATATGTGTGTATGATTCATTTATTTATATTTTTTTATCTTATATAATTCATTCTAGATATATTGGTATACTCTGCATATTTACTATATTTCGATAAATATATGACTGCTTATCGGTAAACATTAAGAAGAAGGTTTAACAGAACAATTTGACAAGTAGTAAATTGAAATAAGTTGTTCAAGGCATACATCTTGTACGACAGAAGATAACTTGAGAAATAATTAGTGGTTATAAGTATTGAAGGGTTTATTTAAGGATTAATTTTTAAGGCCACTGATTCACACCCCTCTCAGTTATTACTACCAGATTTAAGGTGCATTCTTTTTCTTATCCCCTTCTTTGTCTCAAAGATTTTATCATTGTTGAAGAAATCTTGTTGCAGGTAGATGTATTGTAGCCAAGATATCTTCCTTTCAGGGGTCTCTTCTCATTTTTTGATATTATTTCACAATTATCTATATTCAATGGCTAACAAGAGCCTCCCATGTTTGCTAAGGTTATGAAATGTATTGTTTAAGGATATCTCCTTGTTGTTGGAAGTAGGTATCCTCATTCCATTTTCCTTATGATTCCATCATAGTCCTATGTCACCATCATAAGGAGGGGGACATATAGGTGGCCTCCTTGTACTTTATTCATCCTCTTATATCCCTTAGGATACTATGCTTTCTTTAGGATTGATCGCTCTCATAGATCCCTAAGGAGAGTATGCTTTCCTTAGGACTGATTTCTCTCACAAATCCCTAAGGAGACTATGATTTCCTTAGGAATGACCGCTCTCATATATCGATAAAGAGACTATGCTTTTCTTAGGACTTATCACTCTCATGGATCCCTATGAAGGCTTTATTTCCATAGGATTGATCCCATTTTTATAGATCCACTAAGGAGACTATGCTTTCCTTAGGATAAACTACCTTATGCACAGATCACTTTTCAAGGTAGAGTTGACTAGCATAACACAAATTTCTAGACTATCAATTTCACCTTAACATAAAGCTCTCTCATAGGATGAGTGAAACTAGAATAATACAACTTTCTATCCTTTCTACTCTTTCCTCATATTCTCTCCCATGGATCATGCAGTATTTTCTTGTCCTTGGTGTATTCTCATTACATTTCCATATGAAATTTTTTTGTTTTGCAATAGCTTTCTGAACATGATACTAGTGGTTGAGACATTTTCTCATTCAAGGTTTATTCAACTAGTTAATTTGAAACTTCATTTTTATTACTAACCCATTTTTGGTGTCTTTTTGTTTTTGTTTTTGTGCCCTTGCACTTAATTGTATGAGCTAAGATCCTTCATTTGGGGCATTATGTCCTTAAACTTAGCGATGTCTTATCTCTTTTTAGTTTTTCCCATGATCATTTCTCTCTCTTTCTCTTTCTCTCTTTTCCTTTAACATAAGCATGAGGTGAAATCATACTCATGCTAAAGTGGGGGCTAAATGTATTGTCCTAAATTGTAAGCACCTATAATTAGATGCTTAATTAGACCTCATTTTAGCATATATGAGCTCCCACAATGATTTATAGTAATCCAACCCTACACTACCTATATTTTTGGCTTACTCTTCACATTATTGACTCCTAAAATAAATTTCATCATCTTTTGGTGAGAAGAGATAGGACTGGGCAACCTCTTCTCCCCAAAATTTATATCAGGGGCTTGTCTTGTCGGTTAAGAAATATTTCTAGATTTTGATTAGCCTCCTTTGATTTTTGATCCCAAAAATGTTGTGATATATAAATCAAAACTACATCTCCTCATTTTTATACACACAATCAATATTGCAAGATCTCTCCTACAATTTTGCATCTCAAGTAGGATCTCAGGCATTTCAAAGGCATTTTCAAGAAAATCTTCTTCATGGATCAAGCTTCTTTCCCTCATCAAAGGCAAACCAAAGGATTCCGCCATCAAGGAAGAAGATTATAGTACAATAATTCATCTACATACATTCAATAATTCACATCCATTCAAGGATTCAAGTTGTTATTCTCTCTCTCCAATCAAGCATTATGAAAAACTACATCCATTACAAAGGTTTTATATTTTATTATTTTTCTTTTGGGTTTTTGTGTAGATTACAAGTTATTGCATCAACATACTTGATTAAATTCAAAGAAGCACTTGCATTTTCAAGGTATAGTACACTTTATTTTTTATATCTAACCTCTTCTATATAACAACATTATTTTATCTTATTTTATTTCAACGATTGATTCTAAATTGGGGTTTTACCAAGGAAAACTAATAGGGAGATTTAAGGTCAACTAAGTCAGCTTGAATCACTATATGCCTCTTCTCTATACCTAATAGTGCTTCTTATCAAATCCTAACCTAAGGATAGAATAATGGATTCACTTACCCTTCACACCAAGTATCTCTCTATCAATAATGAGTCCATACCACACTAAACCTACAAGGGTAGATTCCACCACAACTGCTCAAACACCTCAAAAATAATTCTAGGGTAGGTACCACACTTCCTTCTACCTAATTAATTCATTTTGAAGATTCAGAGCCATATCTCATCCATACATTCAACAAATGCCTTATTTCAAGATGTAGGCCTAGTAGTTCTTTGTAGCTCTAATTAGGCTCCTAAACTACATTAACTCCCAAAATTCACAAAGAACCCCCAAATATGATCTTGGATACATATACCATTTTGGAAAAAATAAAGGATTTTTAGGCTTAGGGGACCTTAATCCATCCATATTGTACTTCAAAACCCTTAGGGATAGAGTCCTTAAAAGTAGGGCTAATAAGCCTATTTGTAGAAAATATTAATAAAACCAGATGAAATGGATTCATCAGCCTCCACAGATGCTCAAATAGGTTTTTATCCTTGCTAAAATCATCCTCCATGTATTGGAACACTTCATTCAATCTGGCGCTACAAATGAAACATATTGTTCCTCAATTGACCCTAGTCGGACTATAGCCAAGCTCGCCTAGGGAAAGAGCTCAAAATTAACCATTGTCACCTCCAAACTTAAAACAAAAATAAAAATAATGTAAAATGAACCCTCTACCATTTCTCCAAGGAACAGGTATTTTCCATGGCTGGAAATGCCTAGGGAGTCATTTTCCTATTTACAGTCCTGCATGGTCCAGAGAACATAGAGCAAGAAGTTTATTTACATACGATGCACAAAACACAATATCTGAGTTAACATACTTCAACATAATATTAAAAACACTAGTAGAACCTAATTACTCTGAAATAGAAATAAATTAAATCTATTAACCAATGCTTGTACAAAAACTCAAAGAAATACAGTCACTATTCCTTCCAAATGCTTATCAATTTGTGTCAAATGATAACCAGCTTTATTACACAATTTACAAGACCCTTAAATATGTCTGAATAACATATTAAAACTATCTAAACTAAACCATTAATGACTTTGGGTGGTTTTCCATCTTTTAAAAAAAATGTTGTCAAGTAACTTTGCAAAGTTGCAAAAGTTGCTCGACAACTTTAACAACTTTTGCATTTTTGACCTTTTAAGGTCCTAAAATTACATGATGGATCCCATTAACCACAAAAACACTTTCACAACTTCCTTATGAAAAAAATAGGTCCTTCCCAACATCCTATGTACTCTTCTCCATTTTTTCCATATTTAGGCTTACATCTCCTTTATAGGACCAATTGACATAATTGCAAACATGTCACTGCAAAACTAAACACAACTAACTCAAAGCAACCTAAACTAAACAAAAACCACTGAAAATATTTTACAAACCAAAATTTCATGATTGGATAGGACCAACCACTAGGTGCTCCTACACCAAAAACCCCTCTCTACATAACATTTTCTTCATTTTTCTGTGTGTAGGGACAAGTGGCATTTGCACCGGATCAAATCTAGGAAGTACACGACCTCACAAATAATATACAAGTGAGTTCAATAAAAAGTGCCAAGAAAAGGTCACCCTAGGTGACTTTTTCTGAGGAGTAGGATTCTCTAAGAGACCTCTTCTCTCCAAAATTATATAAAAATAAAACAAAAGGTTAGTTATATCTTATGCTTTTTTATTCTAGTATCGATACAAACTTATCTATTTATAATTAGTCTATTGATGTAGGAGCATCTTGGGTTATATGGAAATCCTGATCAACCAAAAATATGTTTTCTTTGGTTTAGTAACTTGTTAGAGGCTGCTCGATAAAGTGCCTGACAACTATTTTTCTTGGTCAGTTGAAGACTTGTTTTTTCTCTTCTTGGGCTCGGTTACTTGTTTCTATCTTTCTTCACCAGTGGGTCTCGGTAGTTGTTTGGCTACTCGGTGGGTTTCAGTGACTGGTCTCTGTGCTCGGTTGGATTTCTTACCAAGTTGTGTATTTTCATGTTGGATCTTCTGTCCGACTTCTAGATTTAATTTTCATAGAATAATTAATGTTGGGATCTCTCATTGGGATGTGTGTGGACCTAAATCTGGGTCTTTGTTGTTTCCTATGTTGGATCTTTAGGATCTGAGTGTTGAACTCTTTCGTGGACTCTTGTATATATTTGGTTTTATGTTCGTAGATAGGGTATCGATTTTGGGGCATGAATTGGGATATAGAAGATAGTATTAGAAGATTCAGATCACAAGTCAGAGACCTCGCATATACAAAGATTATCTTGTAAGACCTGATTGTATAGGGCTGAAATAGGGAAGACCTTACAACCTAACATGTAATAAGTTTGATGAAATAATATTAATTTCTATTGTTTCTTCTCTCCCTTTCTATGTTGTTTCTTTGGATTTATTCTGCAAGCTGGTTTGGATAGCTGAGAGTGCCTTAGGCCCCTATTGTCCCTCTCTCTGTTGATGGTAAGAAGAAAATCTTGTTACCTTTGGTTGAAGAAGTTGTTGGAGAGATATGTACATCTGTGAAAGTTTGTTTGATGGAAGGTAGATAGTTTTCTAAGGATTTGAAAAGGAATGATATTTGTTATGCTTTGATTCCTAACAAACCAAGAGAGAATACAAAAGATGAAGTTCCTGGAGAGGTTGAGAAATTTCTTACCAAGTACAAGGAGATAATTTTAGATAATGTACTGATGGTTTACCACCAATGAGAGATATTAGTCACTGTATGGATCTGATTCCTAGAGAAAGTTTTCCAAATAAGGTACCACACTGGTTGACACTGACTAAAAATGAGGAACTCAACCGACAAGTTCATGAGTTGTTAAACAAGGGTTTGATTAGAGAAAGTTTGAGTCCATGTGCAGTACCATATGTGTTGGCACCTAAGAAGAATGGAGAATGGCATATGTATCTTGATTCAAGAACAACCAATAAGATAAAAATTAAGTGTAGGCTTCCTATACCGAGGATGAATGATAGAATGGATTGTTTGAGTGGAGAAAAATATTTTACCAAAATTGATTTGAAGAGTGGATATCATCATATCAGAAACATAGAAGGTGATGAATGGAAGACTAATTTCAAGACAAAAGAAGGTGTGTATGAGTGGTTTGTTATGCCCTTTGGTTTAACTAATGCACCAAGTACATTTATGAGATTGATGAATGAAGTTTTGAAGAAAATCTTGAATAAATGTGTAATTGTATATTTGGATGAGATTATGATATTTAGTAAGACTAGAGAAGAGCATTTTATGCATATAAGACAAGTGTTGTAGAGATTGAAAAAGGAGAAGTTGCTGATAAATTTGAAAAAGTGTTCCCTCATGAAAGAAGAACTTGTATATTTAGGTTTTGTGATTTCAGCTGATGGTTTGAAGATGGATCCTAATAAATTTGAAGCTATACTTACTTGGCCTACACCTAATAATGTCAGTGAGGTAAGATCATTTCATGGATTGGTAAGTTTTTACAGAAAATGCATCAAAAATTTCAGTTCAATTTGTAATTATATGACTGAGACAATGAGGGGAGATAAAAGAGAATTCAAATGGACACATGGAGCTAATAAGAGTTTTAAGACTTTGAAACAAAAGGCTATTGTATTACATGTGTTAGATTTACCTGATTTCAATAAGGTATTTCAAGTTGAATGTGGTGCAAGTGGAAGTGCAATAGGAGCTGTATTGACTCAAGAAGGTAATTGGTTGCTTTCTTTAGTGAAAAGTTGAATGATGCAAAAAGGAAATATTTTTTCTATGATCAATAATTCTATGCTATTGTTCAAGCACTGAAGAAATGGAGACATTATTTGATGCCAAGTGAATTTGTGTTATATACTAATCATAAGGTTTTACATTATTTGGGTAGTTAGAATAAATTGAATCAGAGACATGAAATGGGTGAGTATTTGCAGAATTTCATATTTGTGATAAAACATAAGAGTGGAGTTTCAAACTGAGCTGCTGATGCATTGAGTAGAAGGAGATCTTTGTTGACTAAAATGAGAATTGAGGTTCTTGGTTTTGATGACATGAAGAATTTGTATGAAAATGACCCTAATTTTTTTGAGCAGTGGAGAATGCATAGAGCACCTATTCCAAATAAACTAAGTAATTATGAAGACTATTTCATTCAAGAAGATATGTTGTCCAAAGGTATTTAGTTGTGCATACCGAGAGGATCAATGAGAAATAATTTGATCAAGGAAAAACATAGAAGTGGTTTGGTTGGAAATTTTGGAATTGACAAGACATTGAGTTTTCTTAAGGAAAGGTATTTTTGGTCTCATTTGTATAAGGATGTACAAAAATTTGTGAAAAGTTATGGATTTTGTCAAGTTGCAAAAGGAGTAAGTCAGAATACTGGTTTGTATACATCGATCACTATTCCTGAGAAACCTTGGAGTGATATCAGCATGAATTTTGTTCTTGGCTTACCGAGGACAACAAGAGGTAATGATTTCATATTTGTTGTTATGGATGGATTTTCCAAGATGACACATTTCATACCATGTAAGAAAACATCAGATGCAATACATATAACATATTTTTTCTTTAAGGAGATTGTTAGATTGCATGGATTACTGAAGAGTATCATCTCTGACTGAGACAGTAAGTTTGTTAGCTATTTTTGGAAAACACTTGGAAGAAGATGAACATCGAGTTGAACTATAGTTCTACATTTCATCCACAAACTCATTGAAAAACATAGGTTGTAAATTGAAGTTTGGGTAAACTATTGAGATGCTTAGTTGGAGACACACCAAGTAATTGGGATTTGATGTTGGTATGAGAAGAGTTTGCATATAAAAGTTTAGTGAATAGAAGAACTAGAAATACGCCTTTTGATATTATTCATGACACACACCAAGAGGTATATCAGACTTGAGAGATATTGTTGGAGAAGAGAAAAGAAGTGTTGAAGTAGGAAAGTTTGTTGAGTTTATGAAGATATTGCATGAAGATGTAAAACATAAGTTGGATCAAAGTAATCATAAATACAAGGATAATGTAGATAGATCAAGAAGACATAATACTTTTGAATTTGGTGATGCAGTTATGGTTCATTTGATGAAAGATAGATTTCCTATTGGAACATATGGTAACTTGAAAATGAAGAAATTTGGTCCTTGCAAGATATTGAGAAGATTTGATAGTGGAAATGCTTATGAAGTAGAATTACCTAATGACATGGATCTATCACATATATATATTTTAGAATTGTATGAATATCATGAACCTAATTAAGAAGTGATAGTACCAAGTGATTATCCTAAGAAACAAATAGAAGAAGTTGAGTCGATTTTGAAACACAGAGTTGGTAGAAGTACAAGAGTAAAGAATTACATGGTTTATCTGATAAAATGGAAGAATAGACCAATTGAGGACTCATCTTAGATTTCTCAATTTGAGTTGGATTCAATTTAGGTTGAAATTGACACATGATTCAAATAATCAATTATTTCAATCGTAGGTGTCTGATACAAGAGCATCTTGGGTTCTTTGGCAATCCTGATCAACCAAAAATATGTTTGCTTTGGTTTAGTAGATTATTGGAGGCTGCTCGGTAAATTGTTCAGTAACTACTTTTTCTCGGTCGATTGAAGAATTGTTTGTTCTCTGCTTAGACTCAATTACTTGTTTCTATCTTTCTTTACCGATGGGTCTTGGTAGTTGTTTGGATACTTGGTGGGTTTCACCGGCTGGTCTCTATACTCGGTTGGCTTTCTTACCGAGTTGTGTATTTTGATGTTGGATCTTCTGGCTAACTTCTACATTTAATTTATGTAGCATAATTAATGTTGGGATCTCTCATTGGGATGTGTGTGGACCTAAATCTGGGTCTTTTCTATTTCCTATGTTAGATCTTTAGGATTTGAGTTCCTCTCTCTTTGAAGGACTCTTGTATATATTTGGTTTTCTATTTGTATATTGGGTATCAATTTGGGGGCATGAATTGGGATATAGAAGATAGTATTAGCAGATTCATATCATAGGTTTGAGACCTTGCACATATAAATATTAACTTGTAAGATTTGAATGTATATGGCCAAAATAGGAAGGCCTTATAGCCCGACATGTAATAAGTTTGATGAAATAATATAAAGTTTTGTTGTTTCTTCTCTCCCTTTTTGTGTTTTTTCTTTCGAGTTGTTTTGCAAGTTGGTTTGGATAGCTAGGAGTGCCTTGGGCCCCTATTGTCCCTCCCTCCTAAAGGAATATTTACACCCATTCAGCACTTGGACCATTCTAATCCTATTGTGTTATCCCTCCTTCCTAATGTACAATAGGAAATGGGACTAATCAATCCCATTCCATTCACATTCCATTTCCTTATTATACAACTTGATATCTAAACACTGGATAAATTGCATGCATAATATCTGGTCTTGAAGCTATTAAGTATAACAACCCAATAATCATATATCTATATGACTTTTAATCAAATTTTGAAGAATCATCATCCTTTCTCAATTGACAACTAGTAGCCATAGGATTTGTCACTAGTTTTGATTCCTCCATTCCAAATTTCTTTAGAATTTGTTTGATATACTTGGTCTGAGAAATAAAAATATCATATTCCTTTTTCATAACTTAAAGAACAAGAAAAAATGATATATCACCAATCATAGACATTTCAATTTCTTTCTATAGTTCCTCAACAAAATTCTTGAAAGCATTGTCATAACCTCCGAATATGATATCATCAATGTATACTATTATTACTAAAAAATCATCATTTTCAATATTAATTTAAAGATTATTATGATCCATGCCTTTTTTGAACTATTTTTGTAGAAAATATCTATCTTGTCTTGCATACCAATCCCTAGGAGTTTGCTTACGTCCATACAACACCTTCTTTAGTCTGCAAACCATATCTGAATCTTTTGATAGTTTGAAACCATTTGATTGTTATATGTAGACTTATTCTTCAAGTTCTCCATTTAAAAATGTAGATTTAACATCCATCTAATAAACTTTAAAATTATTGTATACAATAGAAATAAAAAATATTCTAATAGATTCTATTATGGCTATCAGAGAATTTTTTTCTTCAAGTTCAATTCTTTCAAGTTGAGTATAACCTTTACATACTAGTCTTGTTTTGCTTATGGTAACTTGTCCATCTTCATTTAGCTTATTCCAGAATACCCACTTAGTTACAATCACATTTCTATGCACTATTTTGGGTAACAAATTCCATGTTTGGTTCTTATGTATTTGATCATGTTGTTCTTCCATGGCTTTTATCCATCATTCATTTTTACATGCTTATGTATAATACTTTGGTTCTATTGTAGAAATAAAAAAAAGTTTGATTGTTCCATTTCCCTAGAAAATCTTCTACTTGTTTAAATAAATTTATCCTTGTCTCCAATGATCTATTCCTCTGAAGGATCTCTTTGAAAATACCTAGCATGTATCATTGGAGTTTTTTCTAGTTCTTTCTCTTCATCTTTTGATTCTTTATTATTATTTTTTAGATCTTTTCTTCTTCAGTAGGAGTGATAGGAACCTCTTCTAATTTAATATTAGGTTCTAGAGTATTCTGATCTTATACTTAATTGACCTTGACATTTTCACTTTCTACCACTTTCTTCTCATATTATAGCCCCACTTTTCCTTGCTTGTAGTAGCTTATCCCAAAAATATGCCTTCCTTTTGTCTTGCACCAAATTATCCAAGATTTCCTTAATCTCTTTTGGTATATTATTTTCTTCCAAAGTGATGTAGGAGCATCCTTGGGTAATTTTTAATCTTGCATCACCCAAAAGTATTTCCTTTTTTTATTTGCTATTATGTTCCAGATGGGCAGTTTCTGTGTTTTAGGTAGTGATCGGTCCAATTGGCTCATTTTCTTATGCGACCTTGTTGGTATGTTCTAGACATCATGGTGAACCTTTGTATAGATTCACATCATGTTTCATTATTTCTAGGAGAAGATATCCTAATATTGGTATGGTCCTATATTTTTCTTCTTATTCTAATAGCCAGGTTGGTATGATTTTGCTTGTGATGGACTTTCACAATTGACAATGCTAATTGGCACATTGTTCAATGATTGTATGCTCGTGGAAAACCTCCTTGTGTGATAATTCTTCATTCCATATCTATTTGGAGGTGTTCTTATGGATTTAGGTCCATACCTATATGTTGTTAAACATTTTTTTCTTCTTCTTGGAGAATATGATCTTTTATGGCTGACTTGTAGCTTGCAATCTTGTATATATTTGTAGTCTTGGGTCCTTAGTAGTCTAGGGCGTAGAGTTGTTCAATAGATTAGCATCTAGAATGGATCTAGATTTCTAAGTATAAGCAGACATGTATGATTGTGAGGCATCTTTATTGTTCATTATTGAGTTCTTAATGATCTTGTGTTGAATTTTTCTACTGTGTTGACTCTTGTTGCATGGTTGGAACATCTCCATTGGGAAAAATCCAACTGTGATTGTGTCAGATGGTATATGAGAGAGGTTTCTTCCTATATATCATGTTCCTAAGCTTTTGAAGCCCTAGTTTTTTTTGTTGTGAGGTGGTAGATTGAAGATCTGACTCACAACTGTAAAGGACTTGCACAACAAGATCGTTGAGGAGACTGTTGCTATTTGAGAACTTTGTTTGTAATATTGGAGGAAGGCTTCAAGTGTGTCTAATAAATTTATGAGAGAGATGAAATTAGCACCCTATGATCACATAGTCAAAGTTGAGATAGTTGCACCTCAGGATTGGAAATATTCCTCTTAGAAGGATGAACCCTAGAAGGTTAGAAAAAATAATGGAGGACTTTAGAAATGAGATGAGAAATGCGATCATAAATGTATTGATTGGATTGTGAAGGAATCTTTATACTAAAGAAGAATATGAGGAAGTTGTTGAAGATCTTGAGACTGTAGATGCTGAGTTCCCTATAGATGAAGAAATATTGTTAAGGGCTATGGCACAAGTAAAATTCATAGGATGGATGCTTCTACTTTCACTGGTTCATTACATCCTGAGTATTTGATAGATTAGATTGGTGAGCTAGAAGATTAATTTGAACTAGAAGATATCAAAGATCCAGATAGGGTTTGGTTAGCACATAATAATTTCAAGGGTCATGTTTCCTTATGGAGGGAAGAATTAAAAAAATATAGAGAGGAACATGGTGAATGAAAAATGTCTAGATGGAAGGTAATAGTTTCTAGAGTGAAAGTTGAATTCATCCTTGAGGATTATGAATTGGAATTGTTCAAGAAGTTGTAGAACTTTAAGAAGAAAGACATGAGTATAAAAGAATACACAAAATAATTCTATAAGATGACTATCAGATCTAGACACCAGAAGCATCTAAGGAAAAGGTGACTAGGTATGTTAATGGTCTGGTATTTAACATTAAAGATGAGTTGAGTATGATGAGGATTTATAAAATTGAGGATGCTTATTGGTATGCATTGAGGGTAGAAGATAATTTGAAAAGAAGACAAAGTAATCCTAGAGGAAAGGAGAGGCAAGTAAATAAAAATGGAAAAGAGAAGAAAACCATTGAAGTAGAGCCTAATCTGAGGACACTTAGAAAAGTGAATTGTAGTAGAAAATTCAAAGGTACTTGTTTCAAGTGTGGTGACATATGACATAGGTCTTTTCAATATTCTGAAGGATATAGTAAGAAATTGAGTAAGCATAATTTGGTGGTACATGAGGAACAAACTATTGATGAACTTGAGGAAGGTATGGATGCACCTGAGATAGGAAAGTCACTTTTTTCTTACGAGAGCCATGTTGAGTAAGAAGGAAGCTCAACCTTTACAAAGGAGGAATTTTTTTAGGACTATTTTCAAATTAGAAGGTAAATGTTTTAAGGTTTTTAAGGACTTTGGAAGTACTGATAATTTAGTCTCTAAAGAGATGGTGAAGAAGCTTGGATTTAAGAGGCTTAAACATCCTTGTCCTTATGTGATAATTTGGTTTTTAGATGAACACATGGTGGAGGTGAAGGAACATTGTTTGGTCAACTTTAAAATTAGACCTTACATAGATTAGGTGTTGTGTTATGTGGTATAAATGAGTTTTTGTCATGTTCTATTGGTAAGACCTTGGTAATTTGATAGAGGAGATATTCGTATTCATAGAAGAAACTTGGTCATAATAGAGAAGGATGATTAGAAGTTTATGTTAGGGATTTTTCTTGCATGAACTATATTGCTTGAAATACTTATTTGAATCTTGTTACCTCTTAATCCTGTTTCACAGTTCAGAGACAAGAAAAGCCTAATTGCTAAGGATTAAACAACATCCTTCTTCGTTTTTGAGCTCCATAGATGCTCAGGCAGGTTTTACCTTTTAAGATGACTGATAACACAATATTTTAATGTGGACACTGATTTGTCATGTATCTTTACTAAAAAATCTCATAAAATACCTTGTAAATGATCAAGCATAATCATATACAAGATATAACCATATAAACCATGATCTTTTATATGACAAGAAACCAGTGATACAAGGGTTTCAATCCTTCTTCCTTTTCTTTGTAGGAGGGTTAACCTAAGTGATTCTCTCTTCAAGGAATCAATAACATGGACTATGTCCTGCTGACAGAGGTCCTTTAAACAAG
>MU226203.1:2151744-2169839 GCA_018584345.1 Thuja plicata
GGATAGGTTTATCAGCATTATTGTAAAAGTAGGAAAATAGAGAAAAACCTGTTGTTCCCGGGGTCACTGCATCCCTGATATCCTTGAAATCATCCTTAAAAACACCAGCATCAATCTTCCTGTTTTGGGTGGACCCTGGCAGCAGCTGCAGAAACTCATCTGAAAAACTAGGTTTTCCCTTGGGATCGTCTCCACTGCCTCCACTGGTTGAAGCCATGCTCATAGCTGTACTCATTCTGTTAACACTTGAATCTTTGGTTTGAGTAATTTTGAAACAAATCTAAGATCACAAACTACTGAAATCTCAGACAATTCACTCTCTGTATAATAACCTAGAATATCTTCTTTGGTCTGAAACAATAACTTCGCTCTGAAATCTCAAAATACGGTGAACATGAATGAGTGCACACATCTCTATTTATAGCCGTAAGATTCAGAGTACATGGCTCAGAATTCAAGAACGTCAGTTCTGTAATTAATTTCATATGCCATGAGACGTTCAAAAACCTAGCCGTAGTTTCTCGAGGTGACAGGAAATTGAATTTAAATCTTTTAAAATTTCGGCGCCATCATCAAACTGTTAAGATAGCTAACATGGCACTCTGTAATTCATCCTCTGTCATACATCTCAGCTACCTTTTGTACACGGTAATCAAAATTTCTCATATCTGATTGGCCGCCAGCTCGATACTCTCTGTCACATCATCCACTTGGCGTCGCTTTATGGATTCTATTATCAGGCGACCTTGCGACCTCATAAAGTCTCTTTGTCACGAATGGTTTCCCTTAACCATGGTCTGATCATCAGATTTGGCGACAACAGCCTTCTTTACCTCAGCTTAACCCAAGTTTTCAAGCGATCAGGCGACTGTGTGAAAATCTTAGTCGCTGGGAGTTAACTTTAACTCATCTTTTATCTCCAGACTACGCGACAAGCTTCTTACCTTTTAACATAATCTCTTTGGTCGCTTAGTCGGGAGATCCACTTAACTTAATCCTTTACTGAAAAGTGCCCCTTTTCTATTTTCTGCGACTTCGCGACATACCGTAATCGCTTAGTCGGGAGTACTTTTTACCTTGGGCACTTTTATCATGAGACTTAGCGACCACCGTTAGATCCCTTCATCTGTTCATCGAACGGCTGTCTTTTAATTGCTTCACATTTTCACATACCCTTAAAATATCACAAGACTTCGTGACTGAGGGTATAATGACTTAAGTCTCCTTGTCGCTTGATCCTTTCTCTCCATCAAGCGACCTAGCGACAACCACTAGCATTCTGACAGATGTCATCTATTACTTTGTCCACTTTATGCATTCTGAAAATCTGACTCATCTTTCTGTTCTAGCGACATCCCGACTAAGGGAAATCACATAACCTGAAACTGTTAGTCGCATGGTCGTGGCTGTTATCTCTTAACCTTCTTTTAATCACGAGACCATGCGACTAAAAAGAAATGCTAACTGTTTGACTGTCTTGATTCAGCGATCACGCGACATGAAGAAAGGCGCAAGGTTGGAAGACGTTTCGTTGACTTGCCTTTTCTTCATGCGATCACCCGACTGAAGGTGGGTCCCGTTTCTTTTAAAAGCTCACAACATGGAATTAAGCGACAACCCGACTAAAGAATGATCGCTAAGTCTCGATACATTTAGAGAATATTATATTTTTTCACGAGACTAAGCGACATAAGGCAAAATCAAAGTCGGGAGATGATTTGGCATATTCATTTTGATTCACGCGATCAAGCGACCTGACTTAACTTGTTATATAGCACATGCCTTTAGTGACTAAAAAAGGTAATGAAGGAAAAGAAGACATGGCTAAGGGTTTAAAATGCATCGTTTAACATTAGGCCTTAGGGTTTTTCCAGGATTTATCAGGATTTTGACAAGGAATTAGCATGAAAACCTGAAAACTTTCAGAGAGGAAAGCAAGGAACAGGGAAAAACAACAAAGACACGAAATTCAACCAACAGTTTACTCTAGTTCCTTTGAAGGAAGCAGAAGGGAGAAGTACAAGGAATTTGAGCATGAAAAAGGGGTTACTATTTAGAGAAGAAAAATACAAAGGTTAGTGTGGATCATAAGAAGGATCTTGAAGATGAATTTGATGAGGGAAAGTTAGTATCAAACTATAAGAAGGGAAAAGTGAAGCAACAAAAGACCTTAGTTGCTGATCAGATGAAGGTTTGTAATAGAGATAGATCATTTATGAAAAGGAAATGAGGAAGTGGGTAGATTTATGATGTTGATGTGAGATATGATAGGGTAAGTGCAAAGAAAAGTAGGATGATGGATCTGATAGAGGATATGACAAAGGTATAGAGACATAGAGTTGCTAATAAAGAAGATATTTTGATAAAAAATGAATATGGGATTTATGTCCCACGACTTGTCAAATGTTCATACATTCTCTTCTGTAATATTTTATTCTCACAAGGGGTGTCTGATGCAGGAGTATCTTTGGGTCATTAGCAATCTTGCATTACCCAAAAATATTCCCCTTTTGTTTATTTGTTGTTCTATTCCAATTGGGCAGTTTCTATATTTCCAATTGTCTCATTTTATTATGTGATCCTATTGGTGTGTTCTAAACATTAGGTGAACCTTTTTCTAGCTTTGCATCATGTTTCATTCTTTCTTGGAGAATATATCCTAAGATTAGTCTTGTCTTATATTGTTCTTCCTATTCTAACAATCAAGTTGGTATGATTTATTTTGCGATGATGTTTCACGATCGACGATGATAATTTGTGCATTGTTCAATGATTGTATACTCATGTTTGACCTCCCTGTGTGATCACACTTCATTCCATATTTATTTGGATCTGTTATTATAGATTTAGGTCATGACCTGTATGTTTTAATATAATATCATTTTGTTCTTGGAGAGTGTGATCTTTTATGGCCAACTTGTGGCTTGTGATCTTGTATATATTTGTAGTCTTGGGTCCTTAGTTATTAGTCTAGGGGGTAGATTTGTTGGATGATGTTGGAATTGGATACTACTGATTCTTTTTGCATTCATATGTTGTCACTGATGTCAACATATGTTATTGTGGAGGAATAAAAGACTGGTTATTACTGTTGTATGATGACTGACATAAGTGTATGAATATTGTTTAATGAATAAAAATGAGTGAAGATGGGGATATGTAGAAGGATGTATTTTGATCTTATTTATAAGGTCTCTTGGAATAATATTTCATATTGGATGAGTTACAGATGTTTTGGTGAAGACTAGTTACTGGACTGTGACAGTGACGATTGACAGAGAGAGTCTTTGTATTTTGAGTATATCTTACAAGCGATGATGATTCAGGTTATGAGACCTTAAGGGATGATAGAAGACATGTTAAGGAATGATTTTTTATGGTTCATAAGTCATATTATTATTGGTGATGTCATATGTGGTGTGTATTCTAGAGGAGACCTATTTGGGGCTGACTTCAGAGATGTAGTGTGTATTGTGGATTATGAGCATGGATTATGGATCTTGGATTATATCTAATGTATTTTAATTGATGTATACTTGTTATAGGTACTGTGTGTATCTTAGCAAGGGGTTGAATAATTATTTGTATATTGGGAAAGCTTAATTGGATGACCTAATCAATTATTATAATAGGGTATATATGAGAGATATTTTATTTTGAAAAGATGTATGTATGAAGAGAAGTGACTGATAGAGACAAAGAAGTGTGGAAGATGCGAGCTTTATTTTCTACTGGATGTAGAGAAGAGGATATGATTATTGTACTTTATTGGAACTGAACAAGCAAAGGAAGTTTCTATCAGACAGTTTACTAGATTGTATATTTTATATATACACTTGTCTTTCAGACTATAAGTCCTTGAGGGTGGAATTAAAATTCTTTAGGCACTTTGCCTAGGTAGTGAGCCCACTATTGTTCTTGACTCTTAATAGAGTCTATCTTTTAATAAGAACTATGTACTATAATGTTGTAATAAGCTCCTAACATGGCTAAATATTTTAATAGGGATACTATACTCTTAGTACATTATTTATGGGTGCTAATTCCCACCGGGGTTTTACCTTTAAAACAAAGGATTGTGTTATTGTGTTGGCATTTAATGTGTTATCATTTGGATTAAATTTTTTGTTTATAAATTTTAATGTTTAATAGTCTGCCTCACAACTTATTCACTCCCCCTCTTAGTTGTGTTGGTGGACTATTATTCCTAACAATTGGTATTAGATCTACTGGTCCTTAGAGAGAAATATTAATAGATTTAGGTGATCCTTAAGATGACTTACTATAGGAAGGATAGTCTAAATCTTGATCCTTAAAACTTTGATATTTGGAAAAACAAGATGAGAACACATTTGCTATGTTTGGGAATTGACTAATGGATGATTATTAAAAGTAACAAATGGATGAAAGATGAGGATGAAATAGATAAAGCTACTGAAGATTAAAAGAATTTATTTTCATGTAAAATGGTCACAAGGGAAGCATTTATCAATGTAATTTCTGAAGGAGAATTCATAGAGGTAAAATAATTAGATTCTGCACATCAAATTTGGACAAGATTGGAAGCACTGTATTAAGGAGATAAGTTTACAAAGTAGGCAAAGTTATAGAACTAGCTGAAGGAAAATATGGAAACATTTAGAATGAGAGATGATGAGAACATTAGAGCATATTCATAAAGAGTTACTAAAGTTATTAGTGGCATCAAGAACTCTAGAGGTACTTACAGCGAGGAAGAAGTTATTGCGGAGATTCCTAGATCCCTAACACCTGTATACAGAACTAAAGTACAAGCTATAGAAGAAATTATACCTTTGATAGAAAAATTCAATAGAGATATGTTGATTGGGAAACTAACTACCTTTGAGGCTATAGAATTGGGATATTGTCTACCTAAATTTGAGTCAACATTCAAGGTGATTGTGCATAGAAACAAAACAAAAACCTTATTAGGAATTGCGAGCACCAGCAATAGTGACTTGAGAGAAGAACTTGGAGAATATGTTGAAGAATGGGAATAGATACAGGAAGAAGAAATAAATCTAGATGAAGTTGTGGCACTAATTTCTAGAAGATAAAAGAGATGTAAGGGTAAATTTGAAGGAAAGTAACCTTTGAAATGTTTTTCATGCAACAAGATAGGTCATTTTGCATCTCGATGTCCTACAAAGGTTCCAAATCATAAACCTAAGTTTTATAAATCTAAGTATTCAAAGGAAAATGAATGTTATTATGCTAGTGAAGGTGTTTCTGATGATGAAGCTATTGACTATGATGAGATTGAATTTATTTCTATTAAGGATGATGAACCTATGCATGTGGAAAGAGCCTTAGTATCTTGTATTGAAAATAGATCTGAATGGGTTATAGATAGTGGTTGTCCACATCATATGACTGGAGATAAAAATAAGTTTGTTAGTTTGAAAAGCTATGATGGTGGTGTTGTAAGAATTGGTGACAATACTCCTAAGCTTATCATTGGAGTTGGATCTATTTCTCTGGATGGAAAAACTAATACGGACAATGTGATTCTTGTTTATGGACTTAAGCATAATTTTTTGAGTGTTGGACAACTAGTGGACAAGGGTTATCAATTGAAATTCATTGATGGGAAATGTTCTATCAAAAGTATGTCAGGAGACTTGATTGCATCTAGTACTAAATCCAGAGGTAATGTATTTGAATTGAATACATCTTAGGCTTCTTGTTTTATTGTGAACATTGATGACAATTGGTTATGGCATAGAATATTTTTTCATGTTAACTTTGATAATATTGTGAAGGCAAGTATGACGAATGCAGTAATAGATCTACCTAAGATTTTGAAACCATCTAACACTATGTGTAGACAGTGTTTTATGGGGAAGCAGACTAGAAGTACTTTCAAAACAAAATCTTACTCTACAAAAGGGAAGTTGGATCTAGTACATACATATCTATGTGGTCCTACAAGAACAAGATCTTACTACAGTGAAAGGTATTTTATAATTTTTGTTGATGACTTTTCTAGGATGATGTGGGTTACATATCTGAGAGAGAAATATGAGGCATTTGAAAAATTTAAGATATTCAAAGAAAAAGTTGAGAATGAATTAGGTTTGAAGATAAAATGTTTGAGATCAGATAGAGGTGGTGAGTTTACTTGAGATTTGTTTAATATCTACTATGAAGAGCATGGAATATACAAACAAACATCTACTCCTAGAATACCACAACAAAATGGGATAGTAGAGTGAAGGAACAAAACAATATTAGATGCTGCTAGAACTATGTTACTAGTAGGAAATGTATCACATGTTCATTGGAGAGGAGTTGTTGGTATTGTTGTGTACACCTTGAACAGAATCTAGAACAAAGAAGGTACAAGTAAGACTCCTTATGAATTATTCTTTAATCACACTCTTGTAAAATATTTCAGAATATTTCAAAGTAAATGATATATCAAAAGAGATGATGAGATAGGGAAGTTTGATGCTAGAAGTCATCAAGGTATTTTCCTTGGTTATTCTACTAAGAGAAAAGCCTATACATGTTTAAATCTAAGATTGAGGAAAATGATTGAAAGTTATAATGTGAGGATAGATGAAAGGTTTCAGATTCAAGAGAGAATGTATGACTATGGTCAGATTTCAAAGATTAAGGAGGTCACTACTGATCCTGAAGAGCCTTTGGAGATTGATAATGAGATTGAAGTTTGTCAAGATGAATCAAATTTACTAAGTGAAACTCCTAAGACTCGATGTATGTTAAGAATAAATATCCTGAAGATCAAATCATCGGTGAAGAAAATAGAGGAATGATGACAAGATCAAAAGTAAGAGATGAAATTTGTTTGATTTATCAAGTTGAACTAAAATCTACTGATGAGGGATGTAGAGATGAATCTTGGATGAAAGCTATGCAGGAAGAACTAGAATAGATAAAGAAAAATAAAACTTGGGAATTGGTTCCAAGGCCTAAAAACAAGAATGTTATAGGAACTAAGTGGGTTTTCATAAACAAAATGCATGAGGAAGGAACAGTGGTAAGAAATGAGGTTAGACTGGTTTGTAAAGGCTACTCGCAACAAGAAGGAATAGACTTTGAAGAGACATTTTCTCATGTTGCTAGGTTAGAAGAAATGAAATTATTTCTTGCTTATGTTGCACATAAAGAATTTAAGGTATATCAGATAGATGTGAAATCTGCATTTTTTAATGAAGATTTGGAGGAAGAGGTATACATAGAGAAACTTGATGGATTTCCTTTGACAGAAAATGAAGACATGGTTTGCAAATTGAAGAAAGAATTGTATGGACTTAAAAAAGAACTGAGAGCATGGTATGCAAGACTAGATAGGGATCTACTTTGTCTTGGTTTCAGAAAAGGTAATGTAGACAATAATCTATACTTAAGAACTGATGAAGATGGAATTCTAATCACAAAAGTTTTTGTTGATGATATTATTTTTGGAGGTAATGATGAAATGAGTAAAAAGTTCTCTAAAGAGATGTAAAATGAATTTTAAATGTCAATGATTGGTGAGATAAAAAATTTCCTTGGATTGAAAATTAATCAGAACAAGAATGGTATTTGATATATCAGACCAAGTATCTTAAGGAAATGTTGAATAAATTTGGAATGGAAGATTGTAAACCTATTGGGACACCCATGGTGATTGGTTATAAACTTACAAATAATAATGAAACTCAGAGTGTTTTTCAAAAAAAGTACAGATCAATGATTGGAGGTCTACAATATCTAACTCACACCAGACCAGATATTTACAATGCAGTTGGAATTGTGGCAAGATATCAAGCAGAGCCTAAAGAGACTAAAGAGACACACCTTGCTGCTATGAAAAGAATTTTTAGATACTTTAAAGGAACAATAAAGTATGGATTATGGTATTAAAAAACTGATGACTTTATTTTACATGCTTATACTGATGTTGATTAGGTAGATAGTGTGGATGATAGAAAGAGTACAAGTGGAAGAATATTTTTCCTTGGAAAAAGGTTGGTTTCATGATTAAGTAAGAAGTGGGATTGTATAACTCACTCTACTAATAAATCTAAGTATGTTTTATCTACTATAAACTATACACAGATTGTTTGGATGAAACAAATGCTGGAGGACATTGTAATAATTGTTGAAGAGCCAGTGGTTATCCATTGTGATAACACTAGCATAATGAATATGTCAAATAATCTTGTAATGCATTCAAAGAATAAATATATTTCTATTAAGTATCATTTCTTGAGAGACAAGGTAGTAGAGAATGAGATGAGATTGGAGTATGTTAGCACAAAGAAACAAATAACAGATATATTTATAAAACCTTTACCAAAATATGCTTTTGAGTATCTCATAACCATGCTTAGGGTGAGAGCCCATCCTTGTGGTAATTAATTGATGTAGGAATGCATCAGTCTAGTGGCTTTCAGATCTATATCATTTTCTGGACTTGAAGTATGGATCTACTCCCTAGGGAGAGTGATCGTAGGAAAACTACATAACATATTTGGGTGATTTTGCACCTGGTTGTTACAAACATTAAAATTTGAAAAAGATACACCTTGAAAAAGAATGAAGAAGAGTTATGGAACCCTTTTCTATTGTTGTCAAAGGAAGAGAGATTCTATGAGAAAGTCCCTATTATTTTAGGGAGAATTGTGTTGAGGATATTAAGAAGATTGTATTGAGAGAGAGTACTTTTGGATTGATGGATTTTCCCATATGTTTCCATCAATGCCAGAGGGGGAGATTTTTGGATTATGTTGGAATTGGCTACTATTGATGTTATTTCCATTCATTTTTTGTCATTGATGTTAACATATGTTTCTGTGGAGTAAGAATAGACTGGATATTACTATTGTATGATGACTGACAGAAGTGTACAGCTACTGTACGGATGAATCAGAGTGAGTGAAGATGGGGATATGTAGAAGGATGTATGTTGATCTTATTTATAAGGTCACTTGGATTTATATTTCATATTAGATGAGTGAAAAATGTTTTGGTGAAGACTGGTTACTGTACTGTGATAGTGATAATTGATAGAGCAAGTCTCTTTGTTTTGAGTATATCTTACATGTGATGAAGATTTAGGTTATACGAGCTTAAGGGATGATATAAGACATGTTAAGGAATGATTTTTATGGGTCTCAAGCCATATGATTTTTGGTGATGTCAGTTGTGGCGTGTATTCTGGAGAGACCTATTTGGGGCTGACTTCATAGATGTATCGTGTATTGTGGGTTGCGAGCGTGGATTATAGATCTTGGATTATATCTAATGTATTGTAATTGATGTATACTTTTTATTGGTACAGTGTGTATCTTAGCAAGGGGTTAAATAATTATTTGTATATTGGGAAATCTTAATTGGTTGACCTAATCAATTATTGTAATAGGGTATATATGAGAGATCTTTTCTTTTGAAAAGATGTATGTATTAAGAGAAGGTGATTGATAGAGACATAGAAGTGTGGAAGCTACGAGATTGATTGTCCATTGGATGTAGAGTAGAGGATATGATTATTGTGTTAGGAATAACAGTCCACAAGACAAGTGAGAGGGGGGTGAATCAGTTGTGATATAGATTATTAAACTTTAAACTTTATAAACCAAATCTGCAAATGTAAATGATAACAATGTAAATACCAACACCATTAAACAATATTTTTTGTTGAAGAAACCCTATTAAAGGTATAACCCCGGTGGGAATTAACACCCACAAATAATGTATTGAGAGTATAGTATCCCTGTTAAAATATTTAGCCCTGTTAGGAGCTTGTTACAACATTATAGTACATAGTCCCTCTTAGGAGACAGACCCTGTTAGGACTCAAGAGAAATAGTAGGCTCACTGCCAAGGCACACTGCCCAAAGAAGGTTAAATCTACTCTCAAGGATTCACAATCTGAACAAGTGTATATAGAAAATACACAATCCAATGAACTATCTGATAGAAACTATCTTTGCTTGGTCAGTTCTAATGAAGTACTCTTCTCATGAACTCTTCTCTACAGTCAGCAGCCAAACAAGCTTTGTAGCTTTAACTTCTCTTCTTTTCAATCTCTATCACATATTTTCAAAAGAAAAGATCATTCATATATACCCTCTTACAATGATTCATTATGTCCACCAATTAAGCTTTCCTAATATACAAACAATTAATCAGGTCGACCAATTAAGGCTTTCCTATGTACAAATAATTATATAACCCCTTGCTAAGATACACAAGGTACCTAAAACAAGTAAACATAAAATATAATCTATCACTTAAACTTCTTGATCCAAAATCCATGCTCACAATTGATTTTACACGCTACATGTATGAAGTCAGCCACCAAATAGGTCTTCTTTAGAATACACGCCACAACTGATGTCACCAGTCATCAAACAACAATCAAACTCAACCCATTATCCCAGTATATGTTGGATATCCACTAGTAATCTCACTTCATCTGAAATATCTTCACTAGAAAGATATACCCAAAACACAAAGACCTGCTCTGTCCAAAATCACAGTTACAGTCTAGAAACTAGTCTTCACCAAATCAACTGTAACATTCACAATATGCAACATAAAGCCAAGTGACCTTATGAATAAGGTCAAAACACATCATTCTACATAAATCCAACTTTGATCATTCTGAATCATCCATACAGTGTCCATACACTTCTGCTAATCAAGTAACTAGTCTATCCTCTCCATAGAAATATATGTTAACATCAGTGACAAAACATGAATATCAATAGCATGATCAGTACCCAAAACTGATATCATCCAACAATCTCCCCCTTTGTCATTGATGGAAACATATGGGAAAATCCATATGCATCAACCCAAAAGTACTCTCTCTCAATACAATCTTGTCAATATCCTCAACATAAATCTCTCAAAATAGTAGGGATTTTCACATAGATTCCTTCCCCCTTTGGAAGCAATGGAAAAGGGTGCCATAACTCATCTGTAGTCTTCTATAAGGTGTATCTTTTTCAAATCTTCATATTCATCAACCAGGTGCAAGATCATCCAAATGTACTCTATAGTATTCTCCTGCGATCACTCCCCCTGAGGATTAGATCCATACATCAAGTACAGAGAATGATATAGCTCTGAGATCCACTAGACTGATGCATATCTACATCATTTAATTACTGTTGGGAGGGGCCACCACCTTGAGCATGCCTTTGAAATATTCAAAAGCATCTTTTGGCAAAGGTTTGGTAAATATATCTACTATTTGTTCCTTTGTGCTAATATACTCCAGTTTAATCTCTTTATCTGCTACCTTCTCCCTCAATAAATGATACTTAATAGAAATATGTTTAGTCTTTGAATACATTACATGATTCTTTGACATATTCACTGTGCTATTGTTATCACAATGGATAATCACTGATTTTTCAAAAATTATTCCAATGTCTTTCAGCATTAGTTTCATCCAAACAACTTATGTATATTTTATTGCACCAAAAACATACTCTGACTCAACGGTAGATTGAGCAATACAGTTCTTCTTCTTGCTCAACCAAGAAACCAGTCTTTTCCCAAGGAAAAGTGCACAACCACTTGCACTTTTCCAATAATCCACCTTACCTACCCAATCAACATCAGTATAAGCCTACAAATTAAAATCTTCTAATTTTTCATACCACAATCCATATTCTATTGTCCCTTTCAAATATCTAAAAATTATTTTTACAACAGCAAAATGTGTCTCTTTAGGATCTGCCTAATATCTAGCCACAATTCCAACTGCACTAGTAATATCTCGTCTAGTGTGAGTTAGATATTTTAGACCTCCAATCATCAATCTATACTTAGTTTGTGCAACACTTTGAGTCTCATCACTATTATTCAGTTTTTTTCCAGTCACCATAGGTGTCCCAACGGATTTACAGTCTTCCATTCCAAAAAATTTCAACATTTCTTTAAGATACTTGGTCTGAGATATAAAAATGCCATCCTTACTTTGATTAATTTGCAAACCAAGAAAAAATTTCATCTCACCAATCATTGACATCTCGAATTCATTTTCCATTTCTTTAGAAAACTTCTTACTCATCTTATCATTGCCTCCAAAAAGGATATCATCAACAAAAATTTATACAATTAAGAGTCCATTGTCATCAAATCTCAAATATAAATTACTCTCTGTATTACCTTTTCTAAAACCAAGACAAAGTAGATATTTGTCTAGTCTTGAATACCATGCTCTTGGTGTATGTTTCAATCCATACAGTGCCTTCTTCAATCTTCAAACCATGTTTACATCATCTGTCAAAGTAAAACCATCAGGTTTCTCAATGCAAACTTCTTCTTCTAGATCACCATTCAAGAATGTTGACTTCCCATCCATTTGATAAACCTTAAAGTCTTTATGTGCAACATAAGAAAGAAATAATCTCATAGCTTCCAATCTAGCAACAGGATAAAATATTTATTCATAGTCTATGCCTTCTTGTTGTGAATAGCCTTTACATACCAGTCTTGCCTTGTTCCTTACCACTGTTCCTTCCTCATCCATCTTATTTATAAAAACCCATTTGGTACCAATCACATTTTTGTTCTTAGGTCTTGGAACCAATTCCCAAGTATTGTTTTTCTTTATCTATTCAAGTTCTTCTTCCATAGCTTTAGTCCAAGATTCATCTCTACATGCTTCATTCATATTCTTTGGTTCAACTTGAGAAATTAAATAGATCTCATCTCTAGCTCTAGATCTAGTCATCATACCTTTACTTGCATCACCAATAATTTGATCTTTAAGTTGGTTCTTCTTAACATAACTTGGTGTCTTTAGCATCTCAGTAGCTTCAATTTTTTCATTTTCAATCTCATTGTCAATCATCAAAGATTCTTCAGGTTCAATAGTAACCTCTTTCATTTCTATAATCTGACCACAATCATACATCCTTTCCTGAATCTGAAACTTTTGATGTACCCTCACATTGGCACTTTCAATTAGCTTTCTCAATCTCAGATTGAAACATTTATATGCTTTACTCTTAGTGGAATAACAAAGAAAGATTCCTTCATCACTTCTAGCATCAAACTTGCCTATCTCATCATCTCTCTTGATATAACATTTACTACCAAATATTCAAAAATATTTTACAGTAGGTGTATGATCAAACCATAATTCATAAAGAGTCTTATTTGTACCTTCTTTGATCTAAATTATGTTTAGGGTGTATACAATAGTCCCAACTACTTCTCTCCAGTGAACATGTGACACATTTGCTTCCAAAAACATATTCCTTGCAGCATCTAATATAGTTATGTTTCTTCGCTCTACTATCCCATTTTTTTGTGGAGTTCTAGGGGCTAATGTTTGTATGTATATTCCATGCTCTTCACAGTATGTATTAAATGTCTCTGATGTAAAATCGCCTCCTCTATCTGATCTTAAACACTTTATCTTCAAACTAGATTCATTCTCAACTTTTGATTTGAATAACTTGAATTTGTCAAATGCTTCAGATTTCTCTCTTAAGTATGTAACCCACATCATTCTAGAAAAGTCATCAACAAATAGTATAAAGTACCTTTCACCATAGTATGATCTTGTTCGTGTAGGACCACACATATCCGTATGCACCAAATCCAACTTCCCTTTTTCTAAATAATATTTTCTTTTGAAGGTTCTTATAGTTTATTTCCCCATAACACACTCTCTACACATAGTGTTAGATGGCTTCACAATTTTAGGTAGATATCTTACTACTTTAGTCATACTTGCTTTCACAATATTATCAAAGTTAACATGAAAAAATATTCTTTTCCATAACCAACTTTCATCAACCTTCAAAATAAAACAAGAAGCTTCAAATGTGCTCAATTCAAATACATTACCTCTGGATTTAGTACCAGATCTGATCAAGTCTCCTACTTTACTTCTGATAGACCATTTCCCATCAATGAATTTCAATTGATAACCTTTGTCTATAAACTGTCCAACACTCAATAGATTATTCTTAAGTCCATCAACAAGTAATACATTGTCAGTGATAGTATTTCCATCCAAAGAAATAGATCCAACTCAAATAATAAGCTTAGGATTATTGTCACCAAATCTGACAACACCACCATCATGTCTTTTCAAACTCATAATTTTTTTTAATCTCTAGTAATACGATGGTGAACAACCACTATCTATAACCCATTCATATTTCTTTTCAACTCAGGATACTAAGGCTTCTTCATGCATAGGTTCATCATCCTTAATAGCAATAAATCTAATTTCATCATAGCCACCATCATCATCATCAGATATACCCTCACTAGCATAATAACATTCCTTGTCTTTTGAATACTTAGACTTGAAAAACTTAGGTTTGTGCTTTGGAACTCTTGTAGGACATCTAGATGCAAAATGACCAATCTTGTTACATGAAAAAAATTTCAAAGGTAATTTGCCTTCAAAATTTCCCTTACCTCTCTTTTCTCTTCTAGCAATCAATGCCATAACTTCATCTAGCTTTCTTTCTTCTTCCTCTATCTGTTCCCATTCATCAACATAGGCTCCAAGTTCTTCCCTTAGGTCACTATTGTTGGTGCTTACATTTCTAGATAAGGTCTTTTTTTTCTTGTGCACAGTTTCCTTGAATGCTGACTCAACTTTAGGGAAAGTGTCTCCCAATTATGCGACCTCAAATGTAGTTAGCTTTCCAATCAACATCTCTCTAGTAAATTTTGGTGTCAAAAGGTATAATCTCCTCTATATCTTGTACTTTGGTTCTATATGCAGGTTTCAAATATCTAAGTATCTTTGCAATCACTTCTTCCTCACTATAATTACCTCCAGAGTTTCTAATACCAGTAACCACTTTAGAAATTCTCTATCTATATGTGATGACATGTAACTGATTAAATGTTTGATAATGTTAAGTTGAAGATGATGCAAAACATTAAATCAGTTAATGGTTTGTATTGTCATTGATGTCAACTTGATATCATCTATACGATCATATACATAATGCCAAAGACTTCAAAGAATCAATGGAATAATGATTATGCTTTTAGCAATGCATAAAAGTCAAGTATTCACTAACTGACAAACAACACCGATGGAGTGCACACCATCGGTAAAGACAGAAAAAGGTCACAGTGATACCTGACAAGTAGAAGACAATGTTGTCTGATGAAGCAGAATCACAGGATGCCCAACAAGCTGAAAATAGAGTTTCCTGATGGACGGAGATCCTGAAGCTAACTGGAGTTACACCGATGGAACTGGCAGTTGTCACTGATGATGAACTGTAGAATTGACCGAAAAAATAGAGAGTTCAGAAAATGACAAAATATCTAGCTGACAGAGCTTAAGGATAGACTTAACTAGTTGTTTTATTTGTTTTATTTGACCATAGTTAAGTAATTAATTTAAAGAAGATTTATACAATTGGCAAGAAGATAACTACGAGATAAATCAGGAGTTAAAGCCATAAATCAAATTGGCTGGATTGTTTTTCATGCCAAGAATCAAGAATCAAGAATTAAGGAATATCATGTCTATAATTCATTTCCATAAGCCATTAGATACATGGAAGGGGGTGAATAGAAAGAGGATGTTGAAGAGAAACTGGTGAAGGATAAACTTCATACAGTCTTGATCAATCAAGATGAGGGAGAGCTAAAGAATTTTGCAGACACCGATGAACAGTGAAGTACAACATCACAAAGTAGAAAGTGTGGAGAAAAAAGGAATTGAATTGATACATTGGTAAGAGAGGTATTTTACTTAAATAGATCTGAAAATCTACAATTCAAGTTGCATTAGAAATAGGTCATTGTGTTTCAATTTAACCATTGAAGCATTAAGTCTCTTAACAGAGTAGGACTTAACCGTCTTCTATAATTGAGATATATCCTAACAGATTGCCAAAAAGATTGTCATGAAGATAGCATTGAGTGCCCGATACCAAAACATAGTCTAAGAAGGAGGCTGATGCAGTTAGGTAGCACCAGATATGCTAGATACCTATTGTGCCCATAGAGGTTGATCAATATTGGTAGCATATACATGCCAGATATCAAGTGACCTTCTATTATCAAAAATCCTCTAACAAGGTTGCACTTAACAGTGTGTTTGTAACCTTTAATAGGGTTGGCTCCTAACATGGCTCACTTTAGAAGAGTAAAAATTTGGGGTACCGATCCCAGTGGTTTTTTTCCCTTAACAAGGTTTTCACATTAAAATCCATGTGTTATGTGTGTATGGTTTATTACTTTATTGTTTTACATTTCACATATGCATTTTTGGATTGATTGGTATACTCTACATATTTACTGAGTATCGGTAAATAAGTTTTACTACTTATCAGTAATCAAGGAGAATAAGGACAAACAAGATAAACTGATAGACAGTTAATTATTTCAAGAATATCAAGGCATGCATCTTGTAAGGACTTAATAATCTGAGGTGTACTGATTGGTGGATTAAAGTTTAAAGGATAAAAATTTGAGGCAACTGATTCACCCCCATCTTAGTTATTACTAACAATTAGTGTCAGAGCTTGTGTGTTTAGAAGGAAGGTTTCAAGACCTAAGTAAAAGATCACAAGATGAACAGATGAGATGTGCCCAAGTTGAACAAAGACAACTTTTCTTCATGGCAAAGAAGGATAAGACTCCACTTATCAGAAATTGGTAATGATGTTACTCAATACTTAGATACTAAATATGTGTTTCCTATAGGACCATTGATAGTAGATCAATTGAGAGTGAAGCATAAGAATAACTGCATGGTTATAGAGCTTTCTTTCTCTCTCTCCAATGCTGAATTTGAAGATGTCAAAGATTGCACAACTGCAAAGAAAATGTGGGACAAACTGAAGCTTGTACATGGAGGTGATACAAATGTTCTGAGAGCCAAGGCAGAAAGCCTTAGAGGAAATTTTGATGATCTCATAATGAAAAATGGTGAAAACATCACATAGTATAGCACAAGAATAAAAGAAGTAGTCAATGCTATACGAGGTGTTGGAGGTACATTTGAAGAGGAGACAGTGGTAAGTAAAATCTTAAGAACCTTATTACCTGTATATGCTATTAGAGTTTTTTCTATTCAAGAAATGAGAGTAGTAGCAAACAACACAATTACTCTTGATAGCTTAATTGGTAGACTGATTTCATTTGAGATTAATAACTTTGACAATAGTGTCTTACCAAGTTTAGAGTCTGCATTTAAAATTTCTATGAGAATAAGAAAATCTAGTCAGAGACACTCATCTAGAAGAGACAGTGAAAGTGAAAGTGAAGAAGAATATCTAGATGAAATAGAAGCACTCATGGTAAGAATAATGCAAAGACGCAAAGGTAAATACAAAGGCAAGTTACCACTTGTATGCTTTAATTGTAAAGAGATTGGACACTTTGCTACAAGATGTCCTAACAGAAGAAAATATGATAGAAGTGATGACAGATATTTTGAGAAGAAATCTGATAGAGGTGATAACAAACATTACAAAGGTTATCGACGATCAGAAAGAAAGGATACTCGAAACTACAAGGATAAAGCCAAGAAGGCTAGCTACCTAGCTGCTTGGAAAGATGAAGATACTGACACCGAACTAGATGATGACATCGAGATAGTATTTGTAGCTATGAAGGATGATTCAAATGAAGATGAAAGGTATGAAGAAACTGCACTCATATCTAAATTTAGTAAGAATGATGTCTAGATTATAGATAGTGGCTGCAATCACCATATGA
The DNA here is from genome assembly GCA_018584345.1 of Thuja plicata. Classification (NCBI taxonomy): domain Eukaryota; kingdom Viridiplantae; phylum Streptophyta; class Pinopsida; order Cupressales; family Cupressaceae; genus Thuja; species Thuja plicata. The sequence continues at coordinate 2,169,451 of MU226203.1, forward strand.
CCGGTGACAAATAAAAATTTAATACTTTTGAGTATTATAATGGTGGTACAGTAAGAATGGAAAATGATACACCTTGCCCAGTCAAAGGTAAAGGAACAATAATACTGAATAACCTGATTAAATGTGAAAATTCTTATTGGGTAAATGGATTGAATTATAATCTATTGAGAATTTCTCAACTGAATAATTCAGGTCACAGAGTATCATTTGAAAACAAGAAGGCAACGATTTTCTATGAATCGGGAAAATTGATTGGTACCATTGAACAGACTAAAGGTAACTTATTCTATCTGAATGACACTAACCCCACTTGCTTGATGACTAGAAATGAAGACATATGGTTGTGGCACAAAAGATTGTGTCATGTGAATTTTGACAACATGATGAAA
>MU226203.1:2171649-2185091 GCA_018584345.1 Thuja plicata
CTATGTTTGGAGAGATCAAGTTCTTTCTTGGTCTACAGATCATTCAACAAAGTGAAGGTATTTTCATTACACAGTCCAAATACATCAAAGAGGTCCTGAAAATATTCAAGATGGAAGATTCAAAACCTATTGGAACACCGATGGCTACTGGATGCAAATTAACAAAGGAAGATAAGACAACAAAGGTAAATAAAACTTTGTACAGATCAATGATAGGAAAACTCATGTATGTTGTACACACTAGACCAAATATTGCACATGCAATAGGAATTGTTGCTAGATTTTTTTCTAACCCCAGAGAATCACATATGACTGCTGTGAAGAGAATCTTAAGATATCTAAAGAATACTAAGGAATTTGGCTTATGGTATAGAAGAGAAGGAAAATTTGAACTAAAAGTGTTTACCGATGCTGATTGGGCTAGAAATCTTGATGACCGAAAGAGCACAACTAGAGGAGCATTCTTTATGGGTGACAGACTTGTCACATGGATTAGCAAGAATCAAAGATGCATCTCTCAGTCTACTACAGAAGAAGAATATGTTGCTGATGCTACAAAGTGCTCAAATATTGCATGGATCAAATAGTTGCTGGAAGGTATGCATATGAAGATCTTAGAACCAGTGATTATCTATTGTGATAACACGAGTGCAATAAACATTTCCAAGAATCCAGTCATGCATGCAAAGACTAAACACATTGCCATCAAGTATCTTTATTTAAGAGAACAAATTTAAGAAAAAGAGGTGATACTTGAATATCTACAATAAAAAGAAAAATTAGCTGATATCTTCACCAAGCCACTACCCAAGGATACATTTGAGTACTTGAGAAAGAGAATAGGGGTCAAACCCATGTCTACCAATCAGTAAAGGACTGAAGGTTGCATTAGGCATATATTATCATAATATCATTCATGATTGATGCAATCAAAAGATGAACTTCAAAGTTACATCTATATACAGAAAGGTATATATCAGAAAAAAGCACAAGAGCATATTGTTGTATTGATGATGGATAAGGGAAATTCAAGGAATATATTATGGATAGAAGAAAATAATTGTTTGACATGAATGTCAGATATTTGTAAAATATTTGTTTGGAATTGTTGTCAAAGGGAGAGAATGTTCCATATTATCATTAGAAACTATTCATTATCAGATTAATCCAAACAGGGAGACATCATATCCATAGGGAGAGAAATCGTATGAAGAAATCATATACAAAGGGAGAGTTTCTGACAAGAGACAGAGACATCAAAGAACAAGAACAGTCAAGAGAGAAATTGACACAAAAGGAGAACACAACACATCAGAAGAAGATATACAGAAAACTACAAGAATCAAATCTAAGCTAACACAGAGCTTACCAGTGGTCAAACAATTTTATCATTTATCAAAACAAAGTGTTTGGTAATTTGATGAATCTCAACAATTGTATTTCATATTGTATTAGAAATAGTATAGTGTGATAATATAGTATGTTGCTAGCAATTCCAAAGGGAGAGATTGATGACATGTAACTGATTGAATGTTTGTTAATGTTAAGTTGAAGATGATGCAAAATATTAAATCAGTTAATGGTTTGTATTGTCATTGATTTCAACTTGATATCATCTGTACGGTCATTTACATAATTCCAAATACATTAGAGAGTCAATGGAACAATGATTATGCTTTTAGCAATGCATAAAAGTCAAGTATTCACTAAGAGATAGACAACATCGACGGAGTGCACACCATCAGTAAAGATAGAGAAAAAGGTCACAGTGATACCTGACAAGCAGAAGATAGTGTTTCTTGATGAAGTAGAATCACAGGATGCCCGACGAGCTAAAAATAGAGTTGCCCAACAGACGGACATCCTGAAGCTAACTAGAGTTACACCGACGGAACTGGCAGATGTCACCGATGATGAATTGTAGAATTGACCAACAGAAGAGAGAGTTTAGAAAATGACAAAATATCTAGATGGGAAAGCTTAAGGATAGACTTAACTGGTTGTTTTATTTTTTTTATTTGACCACAGTTAAGTAATTGATTTAAAGAAGATTTATACAGTTGGCAAGAAGATAACTACGATATAAATAAAGAGTTAAAGCTGTAAATTAAATTGGCTGGATTGTTTTTCATGCCAAGAATCAAGAATCAAGAATTAAGGAATCTCATGTCTATATAAGAGACAAGCATAATTCATTTCCATAAGCCATTAGATACATGGAAGGGGAGTGAATAGAAAGAGGATGCTGAAGAGAAACTAGTGAAGGATAAAATTCATACAGTCCTGATCAATCAAGTTGAGGGAGAGATAAAGAATTCTACAGACACCGACGAACAGTGAAGCACATCATCACAAAGAAGAAAGTGTGAAGAAAAAGGAATTGAATTGATACATTGATTAGAGAGGTATTGTACTTAAATAGATCTAAAAATCTATAATTCAAGTTGCATTAGAAATAGGTCATTGTGTTTCAGTTTAACCATTGAAGCATTAAGTCTCTTAATAGAGTAGGACTTAACCATCTTCTATAATTGATGTATATCCTAATAGATTTCCAAAAATATTGTCATGAAGATAGCATTGAGTGCCTAATAGCGACACACAATCTAAGAAGGAGGCTGATGCAGTTAGGTAGCACCAGATATGCCAATTACCTATTGTGCCCATAGAGGTTGATCAATATTGGTAGCATATACATGCCAGATATCAAGTGACATTCTATTATCAAAAATCCTCTAACAAGGTTGCACTTAACAGTGTGTCTGTAACCTTTAACAGGGTTGGCTCCTAACAGGGCTCACTTCAGAAGAGTGAAAATTTGGGGTACCGGTCCTAGTGGTTTTTTTTCCCTTAATAGGGTTTCCACGTTAAAATCCATGTGTTATGTGTGTATAGTTTATTACTTTATTGTTTTACATTTCACATATGCATTTCTAGATTGATTGGTATACTCTGCATATTTACTGAGTAACGGTAAATAAGTTTTACTGCTTATCGGTAGTCAAGGAGAATAAGGATAGACAAGGTAAACTGATAGACAGTTAATTATTTCAAGTATTTCAAGGCATGCATCTTGTAGGGACTTACTAATCTGAGGTGTATTGATTGGTGGATTAAAGTTTAAAGGATAAAAATTTGAGGCAAGTGATTCACCCCCCCTCTCAGTTATTACTAACAATATGCCCTAATGTTCTCATCTTCTCTCATATTCAGTGATTCCATATTTGTCTTCCATTTTTGTAGCTTTTCCTATTTTGTAAAGTTATCTCCAATATATAATGCTTCCAATCTTGTCCACATCTCATGTGAAGAATCCAAGTCCTTTACTTCAGTGAATTCTCCTTCTGAAAGTGTGTTGATCAAAGATTCCCTTGCAACCATATTAAATGAAAATAACTTCTTCTGATCTTCCGTAGCCTTCTCTAATTCATCCTTAATGGCTATCTTTTCATTCTTCTTTGTGATCACCTAGTAATCAATTCCTAGACATAGCAAATATGTTCTCATCTTGTTCTGCCAACTATCAAAGTTTTTCAGGATCAAACTTCAGACTATCCTTTCTGAAGTAAGTCATCTTCAAGATCACCTCAAGCTGTTAAAATTTCTCTCTAAGGACCACAAGCTATGATACCATATGTTAGGAATAAAAGTCCACAAGACAACTGAGAGGGGGGTGAATCAGTTGTGATATAGATTATTAAACTTCAAACTTTATAAACCAAATCTGCAAATGTAAATGATAACACAGTAAATGCCAACACCATAACACAATATTTGTTGTTGAGAAAACTCTATTAAAGGTAAAACCCTGGTGGGAATTAACACCCACAAATAATGTACTAAGAGTATATTATCCCTATTAAAATATTTAGCCCTTTTAGGAGCTTGGTACAATATTATAGTACATAGTCCCTCTTAGGAGACAAACCCTATTAGGAGTCAAGAGAAATAGTAGGCTCAATACCAAGGCACACTTCCCAAAGAATGTTAAATCCACCCTCAAGGACTCACAATCCGAACAAGTGTATATAGAAAATACACAATCCAGTGAACTTTCTGATTGAAACTATCTTTTCTTGGTTAGTTTCAATGAAGTACTCTTCTCATGAACTCTGCTCTACATTCAGCAGTCAAAAAAGCTTCACAGATTTGACTTCTCTTCTTTTCAATCTCTATCACATCTTTTCAAAATAAAAGGTCATTCATATATACCCTCTTACAATAATTTATTAGGTCCACCAATTAAGCTTTCCTAACATACAAATAATTAATCAGGTCATCCAATTAAGGCTTTCCTATGTACAAATAATTATATAACCCCTTGCTAAAATACACAAGGTACCTATAAAAAGTAAACATAAAATATAATCCATCGCTTAAACTTCCAAATCTGCAATCCACACTCACAATTCATTTTACACGCTACATGTCTGAAGTTAGCCACCAAATAGGTCTTCTTCAGAATACACACCATAGATGATGTCACCAGTCATCAAACAACAATCAAACTTAACACATTATCCCAATATATGTCAGTTGTCCACCAGTAAGCTCCTTTCATCTGAAATATCTTCGCTAGAAAGATATACCCAAAAAATAGAGACCTGCTCTGTCCAGAATCACAGCTACAGTCCAGAAACTAGTCTTCACCAAATCAACTGTAACATCCACAATATTCAACATAAAGCCAAGTGACCTTAGGAATAAGGTCAACATACATCCTTCTGCATACATCCAACTTTGATCATTCTGAATCATCTGTATAGTATCTGTACACTTTTTCCAGTCAAGTAACCAGTCTGTCCTCTCCACAGAAATATATGCTGACATCAGTGACAAAACATGAATATCAATAGCATGATCAGTGTGCCAAACTGATATCATCCAACATATTTTACTTCATTTGAATTGAACAATCAAAGACAGTTGATATTAGACAGTTCACTAGATTGTATATTTTCTATAACTACTTGTGTTTTAGACCGTAGGTCCTTGAGTGTGGCCTTCTTTAGGTAGTGTTCTTGGGAAGTGAACACACTATTGTTCTTGACTCTTAACATGGTATGTCCTTTAACAAGTAATATGTACTATAATGTTGTAATAAGCTCCTAATAGAGCTAAATATTTTAACATGGATATTATACTCTTAGTACATTATTTTTGGGTGGTAATTCCCACAGAGGTTTTACCTTTAACAGGGTTTCCTCAAAAAAATGGATTGTGTTATTGTGTTGGAATTTACCGTGTTATCATTTGGATTAAAGTTTTAGTTTATAAAGTTTAATGTTTAATAATTTGTCTCACAAATGATTTACCCCCCTCTTAGTTGTCTTGGTGGACTATTATTCCTAACAAGAGCAGTTCAGTAGCTTAGCATCCATCATGGATATGGATTTTTGATTGTAAGCATGCATGTATGCTTGGAATGTAAGCTAGCATGTAGCTAGGCATGTATGATGTAAATCTTTGATTCTAGATAATAAGAAGGCCTACGAGGCATGTTTATTGTTCATTATTGAGTTCTTAATGATCTTGTGTTGAATGTTTCCACTGTGTTGTCTCTTGCTTCATGGTTGGACCATCTCCATTGGGGAAACTTTGACTATGATTGTGTTACAAAGTTTCTAAAATATTTTATAGTATGCGCTTTTCCAAACCATAGCTCATAGGGAGTCTTTATATGATTTACATTTATTTGTATTATGTTGAGGAGATAAATTGTAGTTTGTACTAAATCTCTCCAGTTTATATTTGGTAGATTAGAATTTGTTAGCACTATAAAAATCCTACAAGAAATTTGCCTAAGTCATGAAAGCTCTACTTTTATTTTCTCTGTGTCTAAGCCCTAGTTTTAAATTTCCTAGCCATTGGTAGAAAAACTTATATCCTTGGTCAAAAAAAAATCTTTCTAAACCCTAAAACCTCACGAGCTATTATAAAATGAAGTTAATTTTTAGTAACTTAAGTTTCTTACATCATGTATTTAGGGTTGTCGTTAGGCGGGGCCATTATTATGTTTATCCTTTAAGCCTAGCGCTTTAATTATTTTATCATAAGTCTAAATGCCCTGCGGGCCTTTTAAGTATTACATCATGTGTCGTGCAACTTAATTTTGATCCAATGGATAACGTAAAGGCTTAACCTCAAGATGAAGTTAATTTACCCTTCAAGCTATTAAGCCTGAGCGCCACGTATTTTTGGCAAATCCAAAATATGTTAAAGGCTATGATTAAACTGCATACATTTTCATTTGAATCTAACAGTTGACATAATGACTTAAAGAAAAGATGAAGTCAATCTAGCCATCAACCCATCAACCCATCATGACATCTCTCCTCCAGATGATGTCATGGGCTATGGGTAAAGAATGGCAATAAAGACACAGCAGGTTTGAGAAGATCTAATGGTTGACATAAAGGCTTAGTGATAAGATGTGCATGATCTAACCTTTAAGACATTAAGCTTGAATGATGCATTTCCATGGCGGGCCAGGATAAGGTCAGAAGGTAAATTAAAGAATGATCAAGTGGGTTTTGATTAGATAGACATCGTATTGCCTTAAAGGGAAAGCGATCGAGATATAGCCATTAAGGCATTGCACCTGAGTGCCATGTGTCTTTTATGATGTCATCATCAATGGGTCAAAAGGTAGGTAAATAGACAGTAATTTGTAGAAGATCTTACGATTGGCATGATTCCTTAATCACAACATTTACTCGATCTAACCTTTAAGGCATTACGCCTAAATACCACATGTCCCAGTGGGTCCATCTAAAGTCAGGAAGAGTAAGGTAAAGCATAGTTAAGTTAAATAAGATATGATGATGGGCATAAAGCCTTGAACCAGAGATGTGCAAGATCTATCCATTAAGGCATTACGCTTGATCAAAACCTATCCTCCTATGATCGTGGGGCCAGAGTAAGGAAAAGATAAAGGGCAGATAATTTAGAAAAGATCGTGCAGTAGGCGTGAAGGCTTAATGTAAAGTTGCTTGAGATCTAGTATTTAATGGATTGTGCCTATGTGATGCATGGTGGATCAGATCACCATCCCGGGTAGCATAGAAGATCAGAGGCTATGTTTTAAATTTTAACAAAGGTTCAATCTCAACCATCCATTTTGTTGTCTGCACCACCTGTAGCCATTATAACTGAAATTCAAATATTTAAATCTTTGACTCAGAGTGTTTTGTGGCAGTTGACTGATATTTTGATCTCAGAGCTATAAATGTTGTGATCTAATCTTATTGATCAATTTTGAATAGTTGTTAAAGACTAAAGGAATAGAAATCTCATATTCTGAGATGTATTTATGTCTAGACTCGATAGAAAAGGGTTTTATATTAGAGGATAAATTCATTTAGCACCGTCTAGTCATTTTTTCATTTATGTGAGCTACTTTCAGAGTCATGCTTGAGAATTCTTTGACCTAAGGGTACTGCACTCACATCCATGGACTATGGTGGATAATTTCTAGATGAGATCAGAACTGCACAGAATGAAGAGAGATACGATTTCAACTTGACAATCAGAATTGAATGCTTAACATGATTGGTTGTAAACCCTAACCCTAAATGGTCTGAAGCTTGTAGCATTCTTCTTCCTGTAAAATAATATTCAAGATCATGTAGAAAGGGACAGAATTTTATCCTACAACAAGGCTTGTAAACTCTACATGTTAAATTAAGACTATTAGTGTTCTTTTGGCTCTGATTTTTCATGTTTAGAGGTTTTACCAATAAGATTTGTATGTATTTCCTTACATTTTGTGAATTCTTATTGAATTGTAATGTCTTCAGTTTGGTCTCTTGTACTCATTTGGGTTGATTTTTAAAGACTTTCAATCCATCACTCTGTAAGGCAGAGGGTCTAATTGTTTTAGGATTTATTTCAGAGAGAATTAAACATCCTTAAACAATTTCAATGAGTAAAGGATTGAAGTGAATTGGATGATTATATCTGCTTCTAGGAAGTGTGATTGAGTATGTAAGGTGTAGTCAAGTTCAATGATCATTTGTAGGATTTACATTTGATGAATGTTTTTGTTAAGAGTCTTTGGATTTAAAGTGACTCCATACCCACTAGATAGGGCACTGGTATGATATGTTAGATTTGTGTTTCTCATCCAATTTTATAAAAAACTATTACAATCTACTGGTTTTATACTACATCCACCATTCTTTCTTGCTAATAAAGTTGTTATAGTTTGAAATGTAGAAGATAGGTAATACCCACCTGAGTTTGTGGAGATCAAAGTGTAGAAGGTTTTAGGACCTTGTTGAACATTAAATTTTCTTCTTTTGGAATCAGTGTGTTATGCCCTGCATCCCCGTCCCTACATTTTGTGTGCAAAATGTTGGGTCCCCCTTTTTTTTTCTTTGCTTTGCTTTTTTGTGGCGGCTCTGCCTTGTCTTTCTATTCTTCGCTTTCCCTTCTCTGGGGTTTCCTTCCCTGGAGTGCATCATTTTTCTTGGTTTGTTTTTCCCCTCCCGGATCCCGGATCCCGGAGGTTGTCTTTTGGTGGGAAGTCTGATTCCAGACTCTAGGATTGTTTGCAATGATGTTCCTAAGTCTTAGGAACATCATTGTAAGGAATCCCCAGGTCCGGAGTCCGGGTGTTTCATCTAACCTAAAACTCTGGAAGAGGGAGGATTGTTTTTACCGTGGGTATAAATAGAGCTTACCTATCATTTTCACATTTACCGCGATTAAAACCTTTTGAGCACTTAGAGAAAAATATAGCATTTTCAGAGTGATTAACAGGGTTTGCAGAGAATTTGCAGTAATCAAAGCTTAAACACCTCCTATGTTCTCTGACATATGTGAGTGCTCCGTGGTGGTGATCTTGGCAAACTAACAATTCAAGTGTTGCAGAGTTCACTCGATAATCCCTTCCTCCACCTTCTGCATTTTCAGGTTGGTGCTTTCGCTTCCCTTCTCTCTATCTTGTGTTCATTTTTTGGTTTGTTATTTTCGCCTGGTTTCATTTTCGTTTGTTTCTATTTTGTTTCATTTTGTTTCTGCCATCTATTCTTTTCTTTCCTCTGGTTCGCCGCCCGTTGGTGGGTTGGCTCTGTCAAAAGGTTGTCCACCTTCTGTGCAAATGTAAATAGTTGTTAATAGTTGTAAATAAGTTGTAAATGGTTTGTAAATAGCTGGTCCACGCTGATGTAAATAGTTTGTAAGTAATTTGTAAATACCTGTAGATGGTCTGTAAGCAGTTGTAGATATCATGTATATGGTGTAAATGATTGTATATTTTGGTTTCAGCTTCGTCTGGTTTTTGTTGTGGGAGTCACCCGCGTGTACATTGATGTATATTCATGTATATATGTATATATTTTGGTAGGTAACCCTTGTATATATCCCCCCATCCCATGTATATATCCTTCAGCCCTCTGTATATCCTTCTAGGTGGCTCAACGAGCTAGTCGAGTCACCCTTGCTGTTGGTTTTTTTTGCTTCGAGTTGGCTTCGAGGCAGAAAACCACTTGTTTGAAGCTCGGCTCGTGGCTGGTTTCAAACAGGTGGTTTTCTCTCTCCTCCATCAAGGCTATCAGAGCCTCCTTTATTTCCCATGCACGCAATTACTTCTGGCCATGTGGCTTTCCCTTTTCGCGCATTCGAGCAGTCGACTCCGCCGCCAGTGCCATCCCATCCATTCAATGCTAGCGCACATGGCACCCACGTGGACGTGCTTCAACATTCTTCTTCACTAACGGTCACTTCTCTGGGTTGCGGGTCCCTTTCCGTCATCCATCCCATTGTCTTTGTCAAGAGTGACAAATTTTCCCGGACCTGGAGATATAATGAAAGTGCCAAGTTATGTTTTGCTTTTCGGATACTTATGCAAAAAAACCAACTTTTTAGGAAAAGCAAACGACGCAGTGGTAAGATCTCTGGACCTTGGAGTTATGGTTTTATTTTGATAAATATGATCTGACAGTCGCTTTGTCTCACAGGTCTGGACTTCACTTTACAATCATGTCTGAAGCATCCGCCTCATCTCCTCCCGGAAGTCCAAAGTTACCATCCACAACTGAGACCAGGGCAGCGGCAAAGTCTGAGATAGAGAAGGCCCTGGCAAAGCTCCCCCTCACCATGAAGTATATGTAGGATGAGGAGATTGTGGGCTCGAAGATTGAGTCCAAGATAAAGATGATGACCGACACCAGCGTCGGGACTTGGGAAGAAATGCAGGCTCTAGTAAAAATGATGCATATACAACGACAGGCTGGAGATACACTTGCTACTAACATCAGAGGTTCCGGTATTCTCAGGGCAGCTTGCTTCCCATACTCCGTGCAGTCTCTGGAGCTTGTGCTTACTCTGGCGGCCCACTATAACTCCTCTGTCTGGGCTATCATGTTAGCACCAGCAGAACCATCGGGATTCCCCACTCCACTGGTGTCCCTGGACCCAGCCACTTTCCAAATCAGCCTGGGCATCCCGCAATTTGATCAAGCTACAGTGGTTACAAGGTCAGGTGCCTTGAAAGAATTCATCGAGCTGGAGGAGGCCTCTCGGTTGTATATAAATGCCAACTGGCTCAAAGTCCCAAAGAGGGACCCCAAAAGAATGAAGATTGACATCCCCCGCTCTGAATTCAAAGAGAGCATCCAGATGGGGATGATTGCATTGGCATGGGTATTTGGACAACCCTCCGCCCAAGAATTTGCAAAATTGATGTACTATTTCCTGTTCGCCATGTCCACTAAGGGACAATTCTTTGACTGGGCTACTATTATTTCCAACCATGTTGACTCCCAGCTCCGGCAGCTGGGCAAGGATAAGAAGTTCTACATGACTTCTTATGTTTTTTGGGCCTTGGTTCATCAGAGGCCCCGCTCCAATGGCCTGCTCATAGACGGCGTCCTCGGGTTTGGTCCGGGACAAAAGGCACCGTGGGACCATTTCCCATAGATTCAATGGGAGGCCAACTTCCCCAGTTACTGCCGGGTAAACGATTGTTTCGTTTACCATCATCTGCTGATGCCCACCCGGGATGCCAGATACCGCCTATCTAAGGAGGTGATGAAATTGGTTAGTAGTTATGGGCACTACTACATTCAATTCCAACAGAATACCTACATTAGGGTTGTCGGCTTCTCCGGGAAACCCTACTTGTTGCCCAGACATTGCGGGGACAAGATCGTGCTGCTGGAGTATTGCAGACAAATGACGGAGCTGCATACCTTCTTGGGCCTCAAGAAGGTCACCATTTTTTCGTTCCCGATCTCTTGTGGGAACTATACCTGCAGTCTGGCCACCGCAAAAGAGGCAGACAATGAGCTTAAAAGTTACAACTTGCAGGAGTTCTATCTGGCGCGGAAAAACTTTGATCCGCAAGGCCGAATTGCAATAGCGCTACCTCGGGCCTCAGAGCCCCACCAAGCACACATAGAAGACTTCTAGGCAGATCCCCAGGATGATATGGATGTGCGCAGCCAGCATTATGATAGGATGATGGCTGGAATGATGCAGGAGCTAAAGCTCCAGAGGTTCCCGGAGGGCTTCTCTGACACCACCCCTACCATAGATCCCCAGTACAAGGAAAAGGGGATTGATAAATTGGCACTGCCCGCAATAAACTAGGCCACCAAAGAAGATCACACAATCGAGGACTTCACTCGGGCAGTTGTCGAGAGAAGTCATACATATTTCAAGCGGGTGTGCCCCGGGAGTGCGCGCCTTGGTCCCCGACCAACACAAAGGGTAACTTCACCACCGGTATTAAGATCGACTCTGAGGGCTGGGACATCTTCACCAGATGAGACTTCTGCACAAGGTGCATTCAAAGGAAAGGGGATAGCTCTCACCCCCTCCGCGCAGTAGATTCCCATACAAGAACAGCTTCAGCAATCCATGGCGGCCTCCCAACAAATGAGGGAGCAACTATTAACGAAGCTGGCAACTCCCCCGCTCATGTCCGGGCCAATTTGTCCTCCTTCCTCCACATCACTGGCTGCCTTAATGGCGATAGCGACGGGGGTGGATCCCACGGAGGCAGTAGAAATAGCAGATGCGGGGCCGCCTTTGATCACCCAGAGGAATAAAAGGAAGCACATCCAACAGCCAAAGGCAGAACCAGCGCCAAGGGCATCCCTCCCCAAAGAGGTGGAGATCCTCTCTTTTAGTTCTCTAAAACCGGAGAGAGAGGCAGAGCAAGCAGAGGACCCAGCCAGTCCCCCTCCAGAAGAAGAGTTTGATCTATTTGCAACCGATGAATTCGGGAACTTGCAAGGGGGCGACACACAGGCAGGGACGGAAGTCCCGGAGAAAGAACAAGAGGCTGTGGACCTTCGGGACCTAGAAGAAGAGGTTGCAGAACAAGAAGAGAAACAAACAGAGGAGAAAAGACCAGAGATTATCTCCGGGGCTTAGGCAGTACAAGGTCCGGGAGTGGACCAACAACAAACTAAACAAAAGGCATCCGCTGGGGAACCCGGACCCGGAACTTCGAGAACAACCGTAACCCCAGCCGCCGTGTTCCAAGGGCCACTCCTGGGAGTAACCTTCAGGAATATAATAATAGCAGCCCAAACTTTGAATCTTGGCTAGATACCTCCCATACTGCCCAAAGAAGTACCAATGATAGAAGAAACCCAGCCAGGGGCAGGAACAGATGAGGGAGAAGAGCAACTTGAAGAGGTAATCCTTGAAGAGGTCGACCAGGGTCCAGATTCACCAATCAACATCATGGACCAGGCCGAGGATATAGAGATTGAAGATGTTGCTGAAGAAGAAGTGCTGGCAGAAAAGGAAAGAGAAGAAGTACCGGCAGGAAAGGCAGAGGAGGTGCTTGTTGAAAAGGAGCAACCACCACCGGACACTGGGAGAGCATCAGAAGAATAGACTCTGGTAGGAAGGCCACCTCTCCCACCTCCGTGGCTGGTGGAGAGAAAGAAAAGAAAAGCCCCATCCACTCCAACAGCCCCTATCTCTCTGGCTGAAATGATGGCCTTGGCTCAGGCCCCGCCAAAGACAAAGAAGGCCCGGACAGTTCACACATTGCGAATTGGGCCGGGCAGAGAAACAGTTGCGGTAATGGCAACGCCTCCCCCAGATGCCGATGAAGCGACTACAGACCATGCAAACTATAATATCGCTGAGGTACACTTGGGAAAAAGAGGAAAGAAGGGTGAAGTTGACCTGCTGAAAGAAGCAGCAAGGGCAGTGGAGGCTAGATACGAGAAAGAGGCCCAGAGGCTCAAAGCAGAAAAGGAAAAGAACGCCAACCTTCTTGGGTTGTTTTATGAGCTGGCCAGACCCATCAGCGCCATCCCCCCATAGGCATCCACCTTAGAAGAATTACCACAGAGCGACATAGACTCCCTGTGAGTAATGAAGAAGAAAGCCCAAGCAGTTGATGAATGGGCCAATCTGCAGATAGGAAACATCCGGCGTTTCCTAGTATCCACTCTCCCAGATCTATACACAGC